>VSMD01037026.1:0-75114 GCA_008750895.1 Mirza zaza
GGGGGGTGGCGGGCGTGGGGCTAGGGGTGGTGGGCGTGGGGCTAGGGGTGGTGGGCGTGGAGGGGCGGGCGTGGAGGGGCGGGCCTGGGGGTGGCGGGTGTGGGCCGTGCGTGGGGAGTGTGTGGGGCGGGGGGTGTGGCGGGTGTGGGGCGGGCTTGGGGCGTGGGGCGTGGGGCGTGTGTGGGGGGTGGCGGGCGTGGGGCGGCCGCGGGGGCCGGCATGGGGCCGGCTTGGGGCCGGCTTGGAGCTGTCTCAGGGCCGGGACCGCAGAGCCAGAGCCGCCAGCCTGGTCCTGCGATGACCGCCGCGCTGCTCTGGCAGGGCCGTTGCGCAGGAACCGCTCGGAGCCTCACCGGGAGGGATCTGAAAGTGTGTCTGGTGCAACATCTTCATCCCTCAGATGAGGAAACTGAGGCCAGAGTGGGGAGGCGACCTGCCAGCTTTCCAGCTTTGCCCCTGGGCACAGCGGTGCTCACAGGGGGCTGCTGTCTGTCCAGCACGGGGCAGCAGACTGGTGACCCGGGACAGGATGGCAGAGACCGCGGCCCGGAGTGGAGTTCGGGAAGGCAGCGCACAGGGCAGGGGCTCTGGCCGGGAGGCGTGCGGGTCCTCCACCACCTCGGGTGTCAGGTCTTTGAGCCCTGCCCCTGGCTCAGGAGCTGCTCTGTGTCGCTGCACAGCGCCCGGCCGGTGAGCGCAGTCGCCAGGCCTCTAGCCACGGGAGGACAGTCCGGCCCACCGGGGTGCAGGGAGCGCAGGGCTCTGGACAGGCAGCGCTGCCCTTACGCAGGCGGCCCAGGGCCAGAGCTTGCCTCCTCTGCCCCGAAACCCAGCTGACCCTTGGGCTGTCCGGGGACTCAATGGTGGCAACAGTAATGCTAATAATAAGCAGAGAAGGCCTTCCTCAAGTGACCGCAGGTGGCGTTTCCAGGTGACACTGTGTGAGCTGCTCTCGGACCTTCACGGTGAATAAACCAGCTGCTCTTTCGGGCGGGCGGGCACCGCGGAGCAGCAGCTCTTAGGCCAGGCTGCACCCCTGTTCAGAGGTTGTGTGAAGCATGTCCTTTCTTAATACCTGCTTCGTATTGAAAATAAAATATGCTATTATTTTAGCATAGGTAAGAGCTTAGGAAGAGCTTAGGAACCTAAATTTTGCACTAATTGCCCCTTAGGGGGTGTGAGAATTAATGTGAGCATTGGCGTATCTGTCCCAGTTCATGGACAGACAGAGTTTAGCTGGAACCTACAGCAAGACAGGCCACAAGCAGAGCTGGGACAGGCTTGGGGGTGGGTTGGGGACGGACTGACAGACAGGATCCATCTGACAGCCAACTTGGTACCTGAGTCTTAGGAAATTTCCCATATAGTCCAGGGAAACAGCTGGAACTTAAAAGTCCAGGATTAAATAATGGTAGGCTACAAAAGGTCACTGGAAGCCAGCCATAGACAGTCTAGGGCAGGTGGCCCTTTAATGTACTGACAGGTGGCATCAGATAGCCTGTCCCAGGGTAGCCAGACTGCAGCCCTGACCTGCCTTCCAAGGCCTCACACAGGGCTCTGGGAGACCGGCAGGAAAAGACAGAGCAGGGCGGGACACAGAGGGGCCAAGGCACCCGACAGGGGCAGGCCGGGCCTCTGCAGTGGAAACGGCTGGGCTCAGCCCGGGAGTTGCATGCGCAGCCTGGGGGCAGGCGCTGAGGGCAGATGGGCAACTGCCGGGCAGGGCCAGCACCATGCTGGCCCCAGCGTCGCAGGGGGAGAACGGGGCCTCGTGGCTCCCGACTCTGATGAGGGCTGGCTGCTGAACCCGGCTCAGGGCAGACTCTGTCAGAAAGAGCGAGTGACACCCACCCCTGGGCAGGAGAGGGACTTCCTGCACGCAAGGGCCTGTTGTTGGCATCTCTAGCGAGAGAAGGGGGCTCACCCAGGCTGCTAGAGGACAGTTCTACCAAGATTTGTATGACGTTGTAAGTCTTCAGGCTTTCTCACCTCCTACTAAATGCAGGGACACAGGTGTGAAGAGGGACTTTGTCCCCTGTGGGAACCAGATCACAAGGTGCAAGTCTGCCCTGTGGGACCCCTGGCCCATGCCCGAGGACCTCAGCTCGGGCTGGCCTATGCAGGCGGGCAGAGGTAGAAGTCGGCACCTGGCCCGAGACTGGATTATGGGATTGACCCTGAGACAGAGCTGGCTCCACACAGGGCTGATCAGCTGCATCAGATGCAGGGTTTGGTGGCCTCAGTCACAGTTCTAGAAACAGCACCAAGAAGAAGCTGATTAGGCACGTGGGGCCAGATGATGGAAGTTTCCGTGGCTACCATCTCGAGGGGTCCAGACTGCCGCTGGGAAGCTGTGTAGGGTGTGCCAGGGGCCTGCTCAAACCGTGGAGGAGACGCAGGGTGTGGAGAGCACTGTGGCGGGATCCGGGGTTTCGAGCAGGGTCAGGGTGGGGTGTAGCACCAGGCAAGACTGTTGGTCAGAACTCGGGAGACTGGAATGGATTGAGCCACCTTGGGCAGGTAGGGGGAAGCCGGGCACTTGGCCCTGGGCTGCAGCGAGGGGGGGAGTGCTGCGGAGTGCAGCAGGCGTGGTGTGGCCTGCCGTCCTGAGCCTGGCCCGCTTGTCACTTTCCGTGTGCTCAGGGGTCCTGGCGGGATGGATCCTGCCTGGGGGAGGCCCCATGACTCTGGCGTGAGGATTTGGGGAAGCGAGAGGGAAGACAAATGACATATCGGGGTGCGCAGGCTCTCATACTGACCATTCTCTGGTGTCACTGTGAGGGGAGGGAGTGGCGGAGCAAGGTTGTCTCTTCTCTACTGAGAGAAACACATAGTTCTTGGCAGAATCATTAGGCAATTTCTATTTCTTTTCTATTCCACCAGTCCACCTGTTTCAAGCCCAGCTGACATCTACCTGGGCCACTCTGTCTTGGGGCATCTCCCTCCCTTTCCCCTCTCTTCCTCCCTGTGACTCCAAGAGGAAAGAAAATCCATGTTTGCCAATAATGCAGCCTCCGGTGGCAGCGCAGCAGGGAGGAAAGCAACAGGAAAGGCAGCCTTAATGATTTCCTTTGGGCTCACGGGGCTGATTATCAGAGGCCGGGACGCACAGCGCCAGGGCTGATGGCCCCGGCTGATGGCCCCAGCTGAGGGCCCCGGCTGAGGGCCCCGGCTGTGCTCAGCCAAGCCCCGAACAGCACCCAGAGTTCCTCGGCATGCAGCTCCGTAGCCCGAGGGGGATTTTACCTTCAGCCTCTGGGAGCCAGCTTCCCGTCCTCTTCTGGGAGGCTCTCAGAACCTTGTCTCCACGTTGCTGGGGCCCCGACGTTTCCACTGCGGGTTCTTGGTCTGCGGTGGGCAGTGTCTCGCTGGGGCACGTGAGCCGCGTGTGAGAGGTGACGTGTCTCTGCACAGGCAAGCCAAGACACCCTCCGCCAGGGCTCTCTTGCACCTCGATTGAAAGGAGGAAATTGTCCTCTGTCCTTTGCACAGAGGTATGGACTGAGCACAGGACAGAGCAGAAGGGAACTAATGTGATTTATGTGGTGTCATGAATCGTATTATGTCCCAGGTCTTCCTGTGCGTTCTTATCTCATTTCATCCTCACAATGACTTACAAGTAGTCTTACTGTCCTCTCATCTCTGTCTTACAGATAAGAGAAAATAAAGCTCCCGGGAGCTAACTGTAACTCCACATGGCTTCAGACCCAAGTTCTGGGCATCTGTTTCCAAAGATATGTACTCTGTCCCTCAGCTTGGTGGTTGCCAAAATTGAACTGGCCTCAGCATCACCCGGAAGGCTTGGTACAGCACAGAGTTCTGGTCCCCATCCCAGCATTTCTGATTCGTTAGGTCTGGGGTGGGGCCTGGGAATTGTCACTGCTCACAGGTGCCCGGGTGCTGCTGGTGCTGCTGGTCTGGAGGCCCCACATGCAGAACCAGTGTCCTGCGCCCTGGTGCCTTGTGTCATGTGATACGCCCCAGACGGCGGTCACAGCCCAAGACGCACCGGAAGCAGGACAGGCTCGAGGCTGCATGCTTTCTGCACGCCCCGGCGGCCTCCGCCCACGCTCTCTGGTAACCCTTCCCCTTCCGGCCAGGTTCACGCTGTGGGGAATGGACAACACAGGACGGCGCTCCAGGCCAAGTGATGTGATCGTGAAGACGCCGTGCCCCGTGGTGGATGATGTCAAAGCCCAAGGTAAGAGACACGAGGTCAGCAGAGCCCAAAAGGGGTCCCCAGGGGGCCCCTTGCGGTGAGAAAAGAGGGACCGAGGGAGTCAAATGGAACAGCCTGCAGTTCAGTAGGGAAGGGGAGGGATTCCAGGCCCAGTATAGAAGCATTGCCTTTCCAGAATCCTTCTCAGCCTCTGCCCCGGCAGAAGTCGGCATTGCATCCCAGCGTTCCACATAGTGGGTGAGTCAGGGAGCCGGGGAGGCCCCAGCATCCGCGGCCATGCGCTAGGCGCTTGGGCCTGCAGGGAACTACCTGTGGCCTCTGCCCTCAGCATACTGATGGGGTCACTTACTCTGTTGGTTTTTGTGTATCTGAAAGATTATTTTGAATTAAAGCATAGCAAGGCTGCAGATTTGGAATTAATTGATAAATCACTCCCTCCCTAGCAAAGATGCATCATAATCTTTAATTCTGTATTTTGGAGTTACTACGGGCTAGTTCTTTGGTAAAGAATTGTCCTCTTCAGTACGAGCCCTCAGCCAGGATTGGTCCCTGCCAACCGGGGGGAGTTGCCTCAGGCAGCGCCCTTGCCCAGCAGGCTCACCTCTTCCTCGCCACACTCCTTGGCTGGTCTGGACGTCATCCCCTCGTCTAAGGTTTTACATCCCGTCCACAGCTGGAAGTTTTCCATCGTGGTCGCCACTTCTTCGGGGTTGCAGCACTAATTAAAGTGATCTGATCAACCACGAACGTGGCGGAACTGAGCTGATAACATTTGCATATTAACAGAGACATTGATGGATGCTGGAACTTTAGGTTGTACCAGTTTCACTAAGAGAAATATTGTGCCCAAGCTACTTTTCTGACACCCCTCAAATCACCTTATACGTGGTTCTTGAATCCAGTTGTATCAGATTAACCAGGAGGGATGTAATCCCAGAATGTTCAAGGAGTGACACCATGATGATGCAAAGCCACAGGGGAAGGGTGACCTGAACCGACTTTAATTCAAACCACTGATCTTGTAGCACTGTACAAATTCTGAAAGGATTTTCACACTTAATCTGCATGGCACGTTAAGGGCATGGTTATTTTCAACACGGACATCTGATCTTATCAAGGGCCCTTCTTAAAACTTTAATAGATTGCTATTCCTCCGTGGCAAAAATACTTAACAGGCACATTAGGGAATAATGGAGTGGCCCCTTCCCACTTCTCTAGAACCTTGTTGCCAACTCCCTTGGTTGGTCTCTGTATTCCAGGCTCACTGCCTTTCTTGTGCTTCCAACACCATTACCACTTCTACCACAGGGCCTTTGCACATGTCGGCCCTATCACCTAGAATGCTCTTATCCCTTTCAACTAATTAACTCCTCACAGTCTACAGATCTCAGATCAAGTGTCCCTTCCTCAGGGCAGAAGGGGGCAGGAGCCACTGTTAGGTGTACTCATAAAACCATGTTTCTTTCCTTCAGAACGTTCATCTCAGTTTGTTATTGTAATGATGTGCTCTGTGTCTGCTACCTCACTAGACAGTGAGCTCTGTGAGACCTGGGACCCAGTCTCTTTGCCCACTACTCTGTCCCTAACACCTGGAAGGCAGCAAGGCCACTGGTCGGTCACAGAAGAACCTCACCTCTGGAGTCAGCAGCCCACATTCAAATCCTGCTTCACCATCGCATTGCTTAATCTTGAGCAGCTTACTCCACCCTTGTCTCAGTTTATTCATCTGTAAAATGGAGGGGTACTCTAGCTAATAAGGTTCCAGTGAGATTTAAATGAGTTAATCAATTTAAAATAGTAAAAAAGAAAACCAAAAACAGTGCCTGGCACATAGTAAGTGCTTAGTAAATGTTAACCACCATTCTTATCAAAACCAAGTATACATCTTGCCCTCTAATAGGAACTCAGTAAGTATTTACTGAATGAATAGTACATCACACCCATTTTACAGATGCAGAAACTGAGATTCGGAGTTCAATAAGGAAGGTGACCAAGGCCACCAAGCATGTCACAGAACCAGCACTCACACTCATTATATGACCCCATTGCCATTCTGTCCACAATGTTACCATTAGATATTTAGAGGGTTATTATGCAAAAGACTGAAAGCATTTCCTTTGTCTCTGAATACTGATGAAGAAGGAAAGGCTTACATTTTAAAAGAGTGCCCAGTTAGATACAAAACAGTTCTCCCTTTCAAGACTGTTAGTGCCTGCTGCGATGTCACAACCGAGTGGAGAGCTTTGTGGGAGCACACGAGCTTCACTCCGGAGCGAGTGCTGCTGGCTTAGAGGGGATGAACTGAATGACTTTGGAAGCTGCCTGCAATTTCTAGATGGTGCAAGCAGAGTCTGGGCTTGAACACTCCCCGGCGAGAGACTAACCGGAGAAGACCTGTGGCACGCTCGCTTCCTCGCCTGCTGGTTTCTTGCTCTAAGCCAGAGGGGCGCAGGTGATGAGAAGGCATGTCTGTCATGTCTGTGTTGGAGAGTTTGCTGCTGTCCTCACAGGTAGCAGCAGCCACCTTGGAGGTAGGGAGGAAGTCCCACCCCTGATTGCCGGGTGGAAGGGACACAGCATGATGCTGCCTGCAGGGCTGGGTGTGTAGGAAGCAGCTCTGGCAACCAGAGTAGCCAGGGTAGGGAAGTTTGCCAGAGACTGGCCACTGCTCAGTTTCTCTGTCGGGCTCGTCTGGGGCACTCTAGTCCCACACAGAGTACATCAAGGTGTGCTCTGCCTGCTTGTGCTGGGGGAGGTTTCCGACACCCCACAGACCGTCTGGGAGCCAAGAGCAAATCAGTGCAGAGAGAACGCAGCAACACTCCAGGTCCTGCGAGCCTTCCGCCAGGACGCTGTCCTGCACAGGCTAAATCCAGAAATTAATGAGTTAGACTAATTGAGGGTATCCTTGCAAATTAATACCGTTCTAGCAGTTCTACTAAAACGCCATATGCTTTGCCTTTCTTGAGCCCAGATGGCGATCATAAACACCATCATGATGTGCTCAGTTCTGAGTGTAAATCTAATAACAAATGGGAATTACCGTTTCAGTGACCCAGAACATGGCTTCAGCTCCTAATCATCTACCCGGGAGCCAGACCCTCACATGAACATTTTTACGAAGCTAGAGAGTTTCGATGAAGAATTTTACCACATCGTGACACTAAAGCCACTGTGGAAATAAGTTTCTACCAAAGTTTTGCTGAAACAAAACAGCCTTCCCAGCAGGTGCATGCCCGCATCAGTGGCACGCCCAGCCCTGTCGGCTGCCCGGCGTGGGGCGAGGCTAGCTGAGGGCTCTTCATGAAGCCCCTCGAGGGAAGGCTGGTTCCCAGGCGCCCTCCCCAGCGCCCTCCCTGCCTTCCCGATGCCAGACGTGGATATTCGTCCACTCCGTGTGTGCTCCTTCCGTAGCCTTTACCCAGCCCCGCTGCTGTATGCTGAAGAAATAAAACTAATCACACTAAAAACCTGTTTTCAAGAATTTTACCATCAGTTTTCATGAATTTATTAATTCCTCCAACAAACATTAAGCCCTTACTGCATACCTCTCCTAGGGATTCGGAGCAAACCTCCTGCCTTATGGAGACACCAACAATAAAAATAGTAAAATATATCATATTGCAGATGGTGATGCATGTCACGGGGATAAATAAACAGGGATCTGGGATGGGAGGTGCAGAAGGTGGAATTTTAACCAGAGTGGTTGGGGAACCAGATGGGAGGAGGAGCCACGCAGACATCAGTGCCAGTTGCTTCCAGACAGAGGAGCAGCAGAGCAGTGCACGGGGACGCCCCACGCCTGGTGGCCAGGGCGGTGCACTGCCCTGGGGTGGGATGGGCAGCCCTGAGGACTCGAGCCAGGCGGTGGCTCGGGGCCTCGGGGTGCTGCGGCCGCCCAACGCCGCATGGAGGGCAGGTGCCAAACACACGGCCTAAGCGGGGTGGGGAGCCAGTCAGGAGGCCGCGGCAATGCAGACGAGAGATGCCGTTGTCTTAGACTTGCAGAGGTGGTGAGAAGTGGCCCAATTCTAAATTATTTTGACAGTAGCCCCACAAGGTTTGCCATGGCCCGGCTGTGAAGTGCAAGAAGAGGAGGTGGAGTGTGAGCCTCCCCGTAGCTGTGCGCAGCGCGGTGCACAGGGCGGACGGGACGCCCGGGAACACGAGCCAGCTCGCCACAGCCCCGTGGCCTGGGTGGGCAGAGGAAAGTCAGAGGGGAGGACAGGCTGGGGGAGAGCACTTGCCAGGGCCACGTGGCTTAGGGCCACGGGTAGAGGAGGCGGCACACACAGGGCTGAGGCCTGCGGTGAGCGCAGGAGCCAAAGGACTCGCAGGTCGCCGTGGGAGAAGATTGCACGGCAGAGAGAAGCGCGGAGCTGGGAAGGGGCTGTGTCTGTCGGATGTGACATTAAGGTTTATGATTTCAGAGAGAGAGCAATTATCCACCTTTGAGAACTCGGGTCTGAGTTTAAATCTAATGACATACAGTTTTTTCAGAATATTAGGGGTACAAACGCTTTGGTTGCACGAGTTGCCTTCGCGCACTGCCCGAGTGGGAGCCGCAGGTGTGCCGGCCCCAGAGCACCCCGCACGCCGGGGCGGACGCTGACCCGCTCGTGGTGGTTAGACGGCACTTTTGCCCCTGGAGTCACTCCTCCCATCTAATCAGATTCCCCAGTTCCTTGGACTCGGGGGTTTCAATCTCTCTCTTGGTCTTAGTCTGTCTGCCTCTCTCTCTGGCCCTGTCTCAGAACCGGGAAAGCATGCTTTAGCAAAGAACGGGCAACAATAACAGAATACCTGCTACCGTCCCACTGTCCCCCTCACCCGCCTCACTGCAGACCTCTGGCCTGTGTGCCGCCCACCGGGCCGGGGCCTCGGCCTCACCCCGCGCCCGCGCATCCTCTCCCTGCCCGCGCGTCCTCTCCCCGCCTGCCTTCCCTGCACCGGCAGCTTGGCATGCCCTCGCGTGCGGGGTCCACTTTCCTATGGCAGCTGCCGTGACCGCAGCGCCGGCCCTCCCAAACCTCCTCATCCTGTTTTGTTTCCCCACCTTCCAACACATTATATTTTACTTATTTATCATGCTTGCTGCTTCCCTGTCTCCCGCCACTAGCTGGACTGTAAGTGCTGTAAGGATAAGACTTTGTCGGGTTCTCTCACTGATGTAGCCCAAGGGCCTAGAAAAATACCAGGCACATAGTAAGCATTTGAAAAAAGTTTTACTGAATGCATGAGTTGATGTGAGCTTACTGTGTCTAGACATCGTGCTAGAGAAAAGTTTTACATTGAATATCACTTTTAGTCTTACAGTAATCATGGAGGCTGTATATTCTTAACTGTCATTGAAACGACAGGGAAACTAACACACAGAGAGGTTAAGTCACTTGTCCAAGGCCACATAGCTAGTGAAACGGAATCCAACTCCATATGAGGCCATGGCGCCTGTTCTTAACCACATCCTTGGTGCTGAGAGCCTCAGTCCCAGCCCTATTCATGCATCCTGCTGCCTGCGAGATCTCAGTTCCTTTCTAATAACTGAGTTTCCTTTCTTTGTGATGAGGCTATGTAGACAGGCTTCTCGTCATCTTTTCACTGGCATTTTACCTGTTCCTGAACACCATGCATGTCAAAGAGGGAGAATACAGGTATCTGTCTTGAATTACTTGAGACTTCTGTGAAGCCAAAACTAGGGAAAACTACAACTGAAAATACCCATACTATTCAGTCTTTTGAGTTAGTGAATTTTTGAGATGTTCTGAAGGACAATGAAATAAAATCTCTAAATTCTATCTGTGGAGATGAGAGGCGGCAGAAATAGTCCTGCTCTGGGAGCCGGAGCATAGATCTTCCCGAATGCAGCGTCCCATTTGCTGACGCAGGTTCCTGGGCACGCTGACGGGTGAGAGTATCTTGGTCCCCGAGGCCGGTGGTGGGAGCAGGTGGCGGGTCCGCCTGCCTTCTCCAGCTGCATGTGACTGTTGCATCACGGGAATGGCGAATGGCCGGAAAACACCTTCCCGGCCAGCCCTGTTGCTCAGCAAGGACTGTCACACCAGGGCCTGGGACCTGGGCCACTCTTTCCCGTTAAAACAAGATCAGATTGGCATCAGTGAAGGGATGGGAGAGGAAGCCCAAACCCCTTATCTAAGCTTTGGTTTGCTCGCCAACATTTTCCTGGTCTTTCTTCTCTTAGCAAACACTCCCTGCCTCCCATCAAACACAACACAGCCTTTGAATAGTCCTGGGGCTTCTGTTACCTCAATCCGGAATGGCAGATTCCCCGCACGCCTACAAGGATTCCCTCTTATTTGGCATCTGTGGCCAAGCAGAGCGATGCCCTCTACTAGAGACAGCACCCCAGATTTGCTGTCCCACAGTGCTGCCTCTTGTGCCTTAAATTTGTTATACAATATCAAGTCCTGAGCATCTGTGCAAAATAGCAACAGCAGACAGAAGTACTTCTAAATCTTGAATCCAGCCCACATTGGCTATGCAACTTGGGGCAGGTAATCTGGCCTTTCTCAGAATCTCCTCATTTGCAAATCAGGGATATTCATATCCATTTTGCAGTGGTGATACAAGGATTGGAAGACACATAAGTTAAGATCTTGGCTATTGTAAGCCTTTACTAAATACCTGAAGATACCATAGATTTTTGTTTTCTGAATCACTGTCTTCTTTATTTCTTGATCCCATTTTAACAACTTGAGAATTTTAACAACCTGAAAATCTAAATGGATTTCTGAACTGAAATTATGTTTAATGAAGCAAATGTGCTGGCTACACATTTGGTTGCTGAAGGATTGGTATAACCTGGTACGGAGAAGTATCACTGAGAAATCTCCTCCCTAAAGTAGATTCATATCACTCCCAGAGGCATGAGTTCCCTTCATTCAGCTAACATTGTTTAATCTACCATGTTCCCTAGCCTGTGATATCCACTTAGGACACGGGGAAGTGAGCTCTGGCTCCACAGGCCATGGGCAAGACAGAGAAGTAAGGAAATCATTGTAGTGTGTGGACAGGATAAGTGTAGGAATATTATTCATTCCAACCCAGGAAACTCCCATATCGATGACTTTGTCATTACCAGCAGCCCTGAATTCACTTGGAATTGTGGCACGGAGCAATGCCTTTAAGCTAACAGAGGATCTGGCGGGCAAAGTTCTGACTTCAGAACCTACAGGCTTAGTTTCTTCGTCCCCAGAATTAACACTAGGTCCAAAACAAAGCATTGCTCTCTAGATATTAGTTTCCCAGCTGTTTAAGGAGAAAATGTAAACACATCTCCTCTTTCTGACAGGTTTAAAGAGAAAATGTTTAATGATAAAGTCCTTTGAGCTCCATAAGAAAAAATGCCAAGGCTATACAAAATCATTGCCACTTGGCCAAGTCACCGAGTTCAGTCTTTGCAATACATGCTTTTGAGGGAAAAATGTCAGAGACATAAATTAAACTGAAAGATGACTCATTTGAAACTGCAGAAGGTTCAGTTTCTTGTCTCTGCAGATCTCCATGCTTGCCTTTGTATCTGGTCTAGGTGGTCTTAACAAGAGTTCCGTGTTCCCACAGTCATAGCTCCCCCAGGTTCTTCATGTGACTTGCAGGCACTACCTGACAGTGTCTGACTTCATCCCTGAGCTGAATGCCTGCCGCCTGCTGCCCAGGGCGGCTCTGTTGCTTTTGCAGAACCACTTGGTATTCAATCATATGCACTCTAGAAGTGCAGGGTGGTCAATGCCTCACAGGAGCAAATTGGACCAATCGCAACTGGGAGCTGGAGATAAGATCTTCATTCTTTCCGTCCCTGGATGGACCAGTGGAGATCGAGTAACTTCGCACATCTTCTCCTGCACAGTGCAGCAAGCGGCTTGTCAGGAGAGCGTGGCCAGCTCCCTCGTGCACGCCCTTGTCCCGACTCTCCCTCCTTCCTTGCTTCCTGCCCCTCTATCCTCACTCCTGTGCCTGTCAAGGAAGCATTGGCATATAAGCTTTGGCCTCAGGCTATATGTTTTTAGGAAACCTGGGTAAAGACAAAGAATATTGTAACTGCAGTTGACCTTAGAAGTATTCTAGTCAAAGGTTTTCATTTTATAGAACAGAAAATTGAAGCTCAGGGCAGCAGACGTGAAGAGAATTACTCAAATCACTAGGTTCAATATTCTTTAAGTAACACCATGTGCACACACATAAGTATACATGTGTATGTGTATATACACATGCACATACACATGTGTGTATCTATTATATATAATATATAGCGCACATATATTAATATATATAAAATGTTATTTGCCTTTTCTTCCCTCCTCAGAAATAGCAGACAAGATCTACAATCTCTTCAACGGCTACACCAGTGGGAAGGAGCAGCAGACTGCCTACAACACCCTCCTGGATCTGGGCTCCCCCACCTTACATCGAGTCCTCTACCACTATAACCAACACTACGAGAGTTTTGGAGAATTCACCTGGCGGTGTGAGGACGAATTAGGCCCCAGGTAATCCATAAACTGCATTGTCTCTTTTAAAGACTCTGCAAGTTCGTACCTCTTACATTGTAGTGCTGCGTCCGTGGAGTTGCAGAGACTTCCTGGGTGAGCTTAAATGCTCAGAGCATAAGTCGCTGATTTTAGACAGCACACGCCGTGCAGATTAGTTTTGGATGAGCCCTACCTAAGGAGTGCAGTCATGAGTGCATTTCCTGAACTCTGAAGAATGTTTGCCCTTGACCTGGCCCACACTCCTCTTTGTCACACTGACACAGCGTTCCAAATGCTAAACCTGTAGGTGCCAAAGGCTTAGTCTTGTGAAAGAACATTAGGAATTTTGTTAAAGAAGTTATCCAAAAATATTTATTGCATGTGAACTTTGTGTATGTTATTTATATCACAAAGACTTATTTTGAGTTAAATTCTACGTTCTCTTGAAAGGCAACATGGGAGTAGTCAAAGACCCACTTTGCGTGGGACCCTCCTTGACATCTATCTTGGCCAAAGTTAGGGTGGCACAGTGTTTGCCAACTTCCCCTGGCCCCGAGGCTACAACTTCCTAACACTCAATACCCACTGTTTTTAGGTTGCACAGACTGGACAGAGTTCTTGGAAAGTAAAGACTGGGAAGGATGTGTAGAGCCATCACCTTTCTTTTGCTCCACTCATCATCATTGTACATTGCTGCTTTGAGAAAACAGACTTGCCTGGAGATACTGAAATTGTTAGGTCAACATGATAAAGAAGATTTTCACGTGGAACATTGGTACCCATGTGTTCCCAAATTATATAGGAGCTCATTAAAAAAAAAGATAAAAAATAGGGTAAGGAATATAAGAATAGGAAAAAGAAAGAAAGAGAAAATGAAGGAAAGAGAGAAAGGTTGCGGGAGGAAGGAGAGAAGGAAATGATGAAACGAACACTGTAGAATCCTTTGGCACGTGAAGAATCCTCACACTCCAGCCAACAAGGCAGAACGAAAGTATCTCCCAAAAGTCATCCCATCCGTCTGACCTCGGGCCTCTCTGGGGGGAGACCTGTTGTGACCTGAAATTATAAACTTTCCTAGAAAACCATTGTTCAGGACATTTTTCCTCTATTTTCTTACTTTTGAAGGAAAGAGGAAAATTAGGGTTATCTTCTGAAATAAAACGATTTCATGTGTAAGATCTGGCAGGATCTTTCTACGTTCCATAAATCATTTCCTGATGTTTCGAAAGGTTGATAGTTCTTGAGCAAACAGAAGCTGCTGCTATGGACCAGAGGGAGATATGTAAGGGACATTTACTTTATTTTGTCTCAGTTTTGATGAGAAGCAAACCCTGGGTTAGAAAGTAGATGCATGTTAAGAATTGTCCTCTTTGCTCCATAGCCTGTCCTTCCTCCTGACCTCGTCTTTACTCCCTGACATCCTCGTCTTTACTACCTGACATCACCTGATGGATCTCCCTCCTTCCTCTCTGCCCCTCCCGCTCCCCATCCCTCCGCTTCTGCCTCTGACGTTCATTGAGTGCACATGCACAGTTCTTCCCCAGGGACCATGAAAGTCACAGTTTGAGTAGCACTAGCATTGAGCATATCATCTCGATTTCTAAGGGCATTTGCTTTTAACACTTCTCTTTTATGACTGAAGAGTCAGAAGAAAAATTGGATAATGAAGTACACGAGCCGGGGAAGAAATGTGGGTCTTGCTGCAAAGTAAGGCTGCCGCTGAGAGTTCGCTCTCTGCCCAACTCCCCTCCCAGGGGGCTTCCACGTGCAATACTGGTCTTTTGTGGTTATATTCTAGAAAACTTTGTGTGGTTTCACTAGCCTGTGGAAAATAAAATTTTGCTTTTTGGTGTTATGGGTCTCAGGGAGAACCACAGGAAAGGAGAAGTCCTCCATCTTGAAGTGCATCAGCCCACTTGGGGGTTAGTGGCGAGAGTGAGAGGAGAAGGGTCTATCTGTGGCCCCAGATGTCCTGAGAGTGAGCAGAGAGGATTTCCTCAGGCCAGCTAACTCCAGCTCCATTAAGACTCGTGGATGCCCCCAGATAGAGTCGCAGGTTGAAAATACTTCAAGAAGAACCGTGGTGGCACTGTTTCATAGAACGAAGACCACAGGCTCTGAAATGGTCAAGGGCGGTCCCAGATTAATTATTATTTTTTCAAAAAAGGAAAGCTCACTGGAAACAGCAAAAAATCTCTCTGGGCTAATCAAAGTCATTCTTTTGGAAGGTCGCTGGGACGCGTTCCTTCGTCCTTTCCTTGAAGATGATGCCTGTGCGGCCTTCACCCTCCCTTCACCCCACTTCCTTCAACTCCCAAGAATTTCTCAGCAGCAACCAGCACGCCATAGGGTAGATTGAGAGGAAGGGCCACCAACGCTCTTACTGATGATGACTTTTGGAAAGATCTGCCTGGCCAAACTGTGGAAGCTGCTGGGGAAAGGACAGATCATCTGCCCAAGACGCTATTTAGTTGGCAGGTGGAGCATTTGCTTCACTTCCTCCGACCCACCATTGGAGTCGGGGAAAATATGACTGTCCCTCCGGTGACTCCACTCCGCCCGGAGCCTTTGACTTTCCTGCTGAAGCTCAAACCTTTCTGCCAACAGCATCTCCGCCCGTCTCCTTGAGGAAGGAGGAACGGAGGAAGGCCATTCCTTGGTGATACTCACTGCCAGGACAGTTGAAGAGGAACAAAATGAACTTGGGAGTTGTTCTTTGAAAGATCTCTTTAAATGGGTACATAAACTTCCAGTTTCTGGAAGCAAATGCTGATTAAACTAGAAAAGAGATGGTTCCTGACATGAGAACTTACACTAGCAGCCGCCACACCCTGCAAGGATGGTGCCCTTTGACTCTCCAGGACGCCATTTTGCAGCCTCTCATGAGCTGGTTCAAGCGACAGTCTTCCTTCACAGCTCTCTGTCACTTAGGCGTTTGAAGAATAGGAATGAAATAACTGAGTCAGGGAATCTTGCTCTTTCACCCATCCGGTGTTCAGAGTTGAAACAGTGAGGTCTGAGGACTGGTCTCAGGCAATCGACATCTAGGACACCAGAAGTGGGTGCCAGGAAGCAGGGCTGCATGGCGCGGTTGTGGTGCCATCTTGTCTAGATGCCACATGCTCTCATACTCTATGCTCCTGGCCCGGGGGTCACTCCTTCCCGATGTACTTGAACTTGGAGTGTGCTCGCTCTCCTCTCTCTCCGGGACCTGCAACCGCTCAGGTGCCCTCTCATCACCTCCTTTTCCCACTCCTTTGATTGGGGCTTAATGGCAATGGCAATGGCAATGGCCCTGACTTTCCGAGGCAGGTGGAGGAATGGAACGTGAGCCCACCTGGAGGTTAATGAGGTGATGGTGCAACCCAGAGTCTGCATTTTCCCAAAGAACAAATCTGTATCATCGTGAACTGAGGACATCATTGTCCACACCCTTCTTGCTCCATAATTACCTCAATATAGGCATGCCTGGTCCCATTTGATATCCCTTTCAGTTCAATATACTGGCTGCTTCTACCAGTTCAGAAGTAGCCTTGGGAAGGAAAATACTGGCTGGGCGCAGTGGCTCACACCTGTAATCCCAGCACTCTGGGAGGCCGAGGCAAGGGGATCACTTGAGCCTAGGAGTTTAAGACCAGCCTGGGCAACACAGCAGGACCCCATGTCTCCAAAAATGTAAAACATTAGCCAGACGTGGTGGCGCCTGCCTGTAGTCCCAGCTACTTGGGAGGCTGGGCAGAGGATCACTTGAGCCTGGGAGCTGGGGGTTTCAGTGAGTCAGTGATTGTGATTGTGACACTGCACTCCAGTCTGGGTGACAGACAGATCCTGTCTCTCACACACACACACACACACACACACACGCACGCACACACAAGAGGGAAACATTCAGCCAAGAGCATTCATGGTCATTTAATGATGATAAATTACTTTAAAGAAAAATGATTTGATTTGTCTTTCAAGACTGCCAATTTTATGATTTTTAAAAAGTATACATTCCCACCGAAATATTATCTTTTCTCTTCTTTAATTTTCCTTACTGCATATTGTCTCTCTGTTCCTTTTTGGTGCCTGTTCACTTTGCACATATATCCTGTTCATTCATCCATCCCCTTGAGAGGTATGTATGGAGCACCTGCTGTTCTAAGTGCGAAAGAAAGGACAGTGAGCAAAGAGAGACCAGTCTCTGGCCTCGTGAAGCTCAGACTCTCACACTAACTGTGGCGTACGTGTCCTCCCTGGCCTTCTCTTCCGTCTAACCTACGTGTTTTCCGTGCTTGATCCACAGGAAAGCGGGCCTCGTCCTGTCCCAGCTTGGGGACCTGAGTGGCTGGTGCGACGGACTCCTTCAGGAGCCCAAGATAAGCCTGCGCCGCAGCGCCCTCAAGTACCTGGGCTGCCGCTACAGCGAGATCAAGCCCTACGGACTTGACTGGGCAGAGCTCAGCCGGGACCTCAGGAAGACGTGCGAGGAGCAGACCCTGAGTGTCCCCTACAATGACTATGGGGACAGCAAAGACATCTAGCACCACGAGGCCAGGTTGCTGCTGCCAAAATGGGGCGGGAGAGAGGAGGGGCTTTGTGGGTTGGTGTGTGAATTTTTAATATTTTTTAATGGAACATTAAAACCTCCATGGCAACGTCTAAAGCACGGATAAAATGACCCCTGCTCCCTGCAGAACTTCCACAGTGTGATGTTCTCCACCTGCATGACCCGGAGACCTGCCAGCCAGCGGCTTCATGCAGCGCCATATGTTTTTAGAGGATTACTTTGGGGTTAATTTGTTTCATTCTTGTTTTTTCCTTCAAGAGGTTCACCAAAATGCTCAAGAGCTCTGTCATGCTTCCCACGGGAGGTCTACCAGGCTGAGGCACTTCCGCGCTCACTGAGTTCCTAAGTTCCTTGCAGCTGGGGACAGAGGCCAGGCCAGCAGGTTGTCAGTCCTGCCTCAGGGCCAGCCCAGGCATCCCCAGCAAGCGCCTCACGCGGGGAGCCTGAGCCTTGCTCACAGAGAAAAGCAGCGCGGACACTGGGAGAGCGGCCCGTCTGTGCCTGGCGGCTTTTCTCCCAGGACTTCCTATGTCTAGCTCCACTTCTCACAGGGGGACCCAGCCCGCTCACAGCCCCAGTGGGCTCCGGGGTTTTAGGTCCTCCCCCATTTTAAACCAGGACTGGGATTAAATTCTTCTCGGGCAGACCTCTGCCCTCGCCTCTGAACGACATGATCTTTGAGAGGCAACAAGATGCCACCTGTCAAATGCACCTTTAGAGAAGTCTACCCGGGAGACTGTTAGCAGTCCACATTCTAGAAACGAAGTGAAGTTTATTGTTTTAAAAAACCCCTAAGCTTCCTGGATGAACTTCCCCAGTCCACCAACACACATCCCAGTGCCAGGGTTCCCCGTAGCCCGGCGCCTCGCACCGGGACAGGTGAGGCGCGGTTGCCATCTGACCAGGTGCACGGGGCTCGGCACTGCCATGCTGGCGTCACGGTGAGCTAGAGCTATTATTGATCACCAAATACTTCTGCCCCTTTCCCCTCTTGCTAAGTTTGCTGTATCACTACTTTGGCAAACAGTTTCTCTGACGGCTGTCAGTGAGAGGACTGCCGTGGTCACTGCCATCTGGTTGCTGGGAGTGGCAGAGGTTCTGTGTCGACAAGCGCCGCTGACAGGTGAGGGCCGGGTGTGCCACCCCAGGCCTGGGTGCTGGCATGGGCGCCGGTGCTGGCCTGGTGGCAGGGAGCCCAGCCTTTCAGAAGGAGCCTGGCAGGGCCATGCCGACCGCTGTCCTGCACACCTCAGAGGCCGGAACACAAACTTTCGGTCACCACACCTTTGACCACGGCTCCACATTTGCTGGAGCAGGAGAAAGTCTGGAAAGAGGAGCAGGGTCATAAGGCTAGCCACTGAGCTCCACTGATTTTTTCTAAATAGTAATAATGACAGATAACATTTATTGAGTGCTTGCTGTGTGCCAGACACTGCTCTAAGCACATTACATATCACTGAATTCTCACAATGACCCCCTGAGGGAAATGCTATTTTTTTCTCCATTTTAGTATTGAGGAAACTGAGGCACAGAGAGGTTACACAACTGTCCCCAAACCTCCCGGGCACGGTCTGCTGAGCTGCGTTGAGTTCAGGCTTCGGACTCCAGAGCGAAGGGTTTAACGGCCGGTGCTCCCAGCTCTGTGCTCAGTACTGAGGGTGGCAGCAGCTGTCTGGGCTCCCGGGAGCCTCCGTCCCCAGCACACGTGGCCTAGACATGCCTCTGTGCAGGGGAAGGTGGGGAAACAAAGTGAAGCCCTAGCCTTTGGGGCCAGGACACCGTTTGCGAGGGGCGGCCCTGCAGCACGTGGCCTGCCCACCACGCAACTGGCGGGCAGCCTGGGGTAAGCTGAAGGCGCAGGGTGGTCCCCCGTCCCCTGGCTTCCTTCCAGAGAGAGTGGAAGATCTCCGTCATCCTCTCGAATGCCCCTGCCTCAGTCATTCCCCGGCCGGCAGAGCAAGGGCTGACGGGACGCCCGCTGTCTGCCTGTGGTCAGCGCAGGCCTCAGTCCCAGCGCCTCGGGGGCAAGGTTTTGGCATGGCCAGAGAAGTCTGTAGGTCGGTCAAGCAGGGCCTCTGGCGTCTTCTCGCCGCTTCTGTTCTGCCATCCTTTTATTCAAGTCTACCAGGACGAGGTGTGTTGAGTTTGAGTGGAAGAAGAGTGAGGCTGCCCATGCCTTCCTGCCCCGGTGGGGTGAGATGGGAGCGGATGGGGCAGAGAGGGGGGAGGGGCGCCAGGGCCCCCCACTCCTGTTTCTATTTTAGGCACACTACCCACCTCTCCCTCCTATCTTGGCCCCTGCTCACTCCCCACTCCCCCTCCGAGTTCCTGCACTTCCTTTTCATCCTTTTATTTTTGTCCTTTTCTTTCCCTTTCTGTGACCCTCCTCTTTTGTCCCTTCCTTCCCCATGATTCTCGTACTCCTGCGGCCCCCTCTGCTCTCACTGCACATGTGTATGTACACGTACATGCACACACGTGCACACTGTGCATGCAACTCCTGTGACTGGGGCCGGCTTGCTCTTGAGTTACAAAGGCCAGTCTGAAGGGAGCAGGGACAGTCTTAGGCCGGCTGTGCAGTCAACCAGGGGATTCTCCCCCCAGGAGGACACTCTCCATCACACCTGCTGCCATTTCCCAAAGCTTGCCTGGAGGAACCCATCCTGGCTAGAAAGGGGGATGGTCCCGGGTCAGTGTTAAACCTCAAGTTCCCAAGCTGCCAAACAGGTCTTAAGGGAGTCACTTACGTTCCCCACCACTGTCCCAGCTCCTGCATCCCCTTGAGACATCTGGGGTTCCCTCCGGAATGTACATGAGCCACTGTAACAGCATTAGACTTTTAACTGAGCGTGCAACCCTTTTCCATGGAGTTTGGTCCATTTGTTACTTTTTGTTAACTACACTTCTCGATATTCAAATGTTCTATTAAAAAACTGAGTGTGGGAAAAAAAAAAACCACTTTACTACCATAGAAGGAAGTAAGAATATAATGTGACCATCTTCAGGTTTAACAGTATTGTTTAAAAAAGAATTATTGTACAATTATAAAAAATGAAATAACCAACTAAATAATAAACAAAGCTGTTAGTAAGTGTTGGGTGTATGGATGTTATCTTGTGTCTTTCAATAATCTGAATGATCTGCTTAGATCTACTGGGGAATTATTAAGGTTTTAAATGTTATACCTCAAATTCTAAATGTATAGGCCTTATAGCCATCATTCTAACTAGAAAAAGGTCAACTATTTCATAGCAAATGATAAACTTATTGTTATGTATTAGTGAGTCCCTTCTATCTGCCATCCATGCCAAATGATTAGTCAATGAAATGTATTTATTGCATATCTGTTGTATTCTAGACACTATGTGTGATGCAGAAGGTACAAGCGTGTTCTCCATCACAGAGTGTGGCATTTTATGGGGAAAGTTATACATTGAACTTGTCATTACGAGGGGAGGAGAACTGTGACAAAGAAGTACAGGATGCTATGGGAGTTACTGAAATTTGTACTTTGGCCATCTAAGAAAAATGTTGCAAAAGGCTCTCCCAGGCGCATTCCTTGCCTTGTGTAGAGCCATTTAAGACAGGCTGGCTATTATGAAATGTTTCATGGTGAGTAGCGCAAAACACTTCATCTCTTTCTTTCTCTCTACAATGTAACTTTAAATAGATGTTATCTTAGCTGCCACCAAAATATGTGATTCTCTTTAAATTATTCAGTAATCATATATTAAGTGTCTGGGCTTAATATCCTCTTGAAAAGTAATGATTGGAGTCCTAGCCCCTGCCCAAGCACAGGTGGTTCAAAGAAGATGATGACTTTGGCAGTTTTAAAACATGGCCACAAATTCTTTGACTCCCCTCCTGTCTAGAGCATCTCCTACTGCCTCTCCCCTTGAATCTGAGCAGGTTTATAACTGTTTTGACCTACAGATTATGATGGAAGTGACACTTCCAATTCTGAGTCATAAAAAGCCTTGGGGCTTTTGCCTCTTACCGAGAACTCTTGCTCTTGGAGCTCTGAGTCACCACATAAGAAAGCCAAGGTCGCCGTGCTGGGACCACCGTGCTGGAGAGGCCACGTGTGAGCACTCTGACTCTCAGTCCCAGCTGAGACAACCCTGCCAAGGCCCCCGACTTGTGCATGATGCTGTCTTGGACCCCCAAGGCTAGTCTCCCTGCTAGTTGTATGCACCTAGCAAGCTCCATCAATGCCATATGGAAGAAAAGAATCACCCTGCCAAGCCCCTCCTGAATTTATGGCCCCCAAACCTCTGCAACATAATAAAATGGTTATTGTTTTAAGCCACTAAAAAGATCTGCTAAATAAAGGGATTCTGATCTGAGGCCTGCAGTGCCTATTCCATGCACCCAGTCACGCAGTGTCTACGTAAGCCCTGCCCAGGGCATGCATTCACCATGGAAAGGAGACAAAATCGTGTACAGACTGGGCTACATGTGCAACGTCTCTCTCACCAACGAGGTGAGGCTCTGCTTCTGCAGAGGAGAGAAGAAAGAAGGGTAGGCCATTGCCTCCCAGTGCTTCTGAGAGGGTGAAGCTTGGAGCCCAGACAGAAACCCTGGGAGAGGGAGATAATTGTTCCAGGGCCAAGGAAAGAAAGAAGAGAGAGGCCAATTTAGGACAAGGAAGAAATATTGGACAGGAAGGATGTCTTACAATTACTTTTTCTGTTCCTTTGCATTTGGAAGTTCTTGGATGCAAATATACCCATCCCACACTTAAAACGTGTCTAGCACTGTGCTAAACACTGTAACTGCATAATATTCCTCAATCTTCACTGCAACTCCAAAGTGAACACTCTTAAGAAGGAGAAGCAGAGTCTCAGGGCCTTTATGTAACTTGCCCAGGTTCACAGCTAGGTGGGAGGACAGGCATTTTGACAAACAGCTGTCTGTCTCTAACTTGTACACCATACTGCCTCCACCATTAATGAGTTTGCTTCTCCTTTAGTTTTCTAAAAATGGAAAAAGCTCCTTTCATGGAGATTTTTGCAAATCACTGCCCAGTTACCCGATGTCAGGCAGTAAGAGAGAATATGGTTGTCCCACTGCAATCCCATCCCTGCCATTAGGGAATCAATGCAGGGTGCATAGCTTGCTTTCACAAGCTACCCATACACCTCTTCTTGTTTTTTGGTTTGTTTGGCTTGGTTTTGGGTTTGTTTTTTTGTCTGTCATGCAAGGGGGATTCAGAGCCAAGAAATTTTGACTCTCCCTCTGTATGTTCAACACTGCTCCCTATTGTGCTGCAGTGCTTGCTCGGGGCCCATTCTGTGTGCTGCTTGCATCCATGGCAACACTCTGTGCTTGAGTGAGAACCTGGGGAACAAGAACCTAGCTTGACGTGTTGCCCCAGGACCCAGCCCTGATTCTGATAGCCTGTGTCTTCTAACCCAGCTTCTACCACCAACTCTGATTTTATTGTCATTCTGAATGAACCAATTAATGAGCAGTTTAGTATCAAATGAAACCTCAACATTATGTAAGGCTTACAATTTCTCCTGATACATGTGGGAGTCCAGTACTTGGCTCATGTCTGCACTACTCCAAAGTGAAAAAAAAAGGCAACCCCTTTGTTCTGGGACCTTGCAGGGTCTGCTGTAATTGGATTGATTCCTCTAGCGATGGACAGGTTTTAACATCATGTTTCTTCACCAACACCACCTTTTGGTAGAGCCCATGCTATGCCAGCTCACATGGGAGTGCAAATTAGTGGTAATTGATTCCTTACTATCTTTCCCTGTAGGCAAACTTCAGCCATATTCTGTGTTTAATAATTAGGAGCAACTTCTTTTGTTTCAAATAATTCAAATGTCAAGTGACCCTGAGGCTATTGTTGTCCAATGAGTCAGACAGTGTTCTCTGAACCATCAACTGAGAGATGAAATCACCTCACACCATATCCCTGTTGTGTCGCAGGACTTAATTGCACATGGATAAAACTGAGGTTGGACATGCATCGCATGCCATTTTGTCCTAATGACCACTGAACATAACATGGCAATGCACATTGTCCTCACCAGCCATCGGCCACATTGTTCTCAGATCTGTTTCCCAACCTTCTGCTGCTCTGCTCTGTATCACACAGAGCTGACTCTTACCAACTGCTTTTCCCTGGAAGTCAAGAGGCTCCCGGCTTGGTGGGACAGTGGGCAGTGCGAGTAGAAGGCAGGACCGGAAGAAGGAAGCCAGGTGCCTCTCCCTCTCTCTGATTTGGACAGTATCTCCAGCGTCTCCTTCTTGATTTCTGCCTCCTCTCTGTCTTCTCCCCATCGCCTCAAAGCAAGAGCTGCTTCCTGCTGTTGCTAATCTTACAGGTTGCTCCACGTTCCCCACGTGTCCTTTCTGCTATTCCAAAGTCTTCCTAATTGATTTCCCATTTTGAACAACTTCTGTTGAATTTCCTAAAATGTATTCTGACTGGGTCTTAATTAACACCTACTTTGAACTAAAAATGATTACATATCAGCTGCATAGGAATTTTGTAACTCTTTGGGGTTTGCATCTGTAATATAAAATTTCGATTCACGAACTCTAAGATTGATCGCAGGGGTGGCAAATAGGTTTCCATTTGAGTGCTGAAGTCCACCAAGTGGTAGTGGCAGCCTGGACAGCTGACTTGGAAAGGATTCTGAGATGGAATCTGTACCTGGCCAGAAAGAGTGGTGAGATCCATGATCAATACCTAATATCAGTATGAAATTGTGAATAGGAGGATGTGCGCTATGTGCTTGCCTTCCCTAATTTACGGGAACAGGATAGGCACAGAATACTTGAAATCAGGACAATCCAGGAAAATCTAGTATGTATGCATCATATATTGTTTATGACTTATGACATATACAAAAGTGAATATGGATCATTGACATTGAAAATGGAAATAGAATAGAACACACAGTACATTTCTGAGATCTTCTGGCCCACTACTATACACCAATTTCAAAGCATTGCCCTTATGTTTTTTGAATTGTCATTATTATTTCTAAATGCACATTTTAAAAATAGTCTTATTAGCATTAATTGGTGTCTTAGATGCCGCAGAATAGCCATCTATCTGTGCCACATAAGCAGGGTACCAGTTAGGCTCCACTCAAGATTTCAACAGGGCAATTTAATATATGGAATTGGTGAAAAGAAACTGTAGGGTCTAAACAAGCAAAATAATTTAAAACACTGAAATAGCATAGAGGTATTAATACTAATGGCAGGAAGCAGCTGCCCCCCCCCCCCAGGCAGGGTGAACAAAGGGAAGAAGTTGGTTTACCTGAAACTAGATGCCCACAAGAAGGAGAAGTCATTTGCTGAGGGTTAGAACTTCTTTGGGGTAACATAAAGAGGTTGGTTCTTCGAGTGCACAAAGATGACAGAGACAGGAACATACTGCTGCTGTCACTAGGAAGAGCCATTGGTGGGAAGATGCTGACAAGCACAGGCAGCAAACAGAAAAGCACTGGTTCCTCCTTCTTCCTTCCAGCCTTTCTCTAGTGCCCACTATTGACAAAGGTCACATGGAAGCGACTGACAGAAAGGAACTGAAGTCTGCAGTGTTCCAACAGTAGCATCACAAAGCAGAACACAGAAGGATGGGTTTGAGCCAAGACAACATAGTGCACCAACTACACCCATCAGCTTGAGGATTGAATGAGAGGATACTTTTGAAAGCATTTAATGCAATGCCAGGAGCATATCTAGTAGGTGCTCAACCAGTACTGATGCTCCTTGGATCCTGAAATGGATAATATTTTACATATTTATGAGGTACATGTGGTATTTTGTCACATGCTTAGAATGTGTAATGATCAGGTCAGAGTATTTGGGTATCCATCACTTTGAGTATTTATTATTGCTTTTTGTTTTTCTTTTAAGAGGCAGAGTATTGCTTTGTTCCCCAAGCTAGAGTGCAGTGGTGCGACTGTAACTCACTGTAGCCTCAAAATCCTGGGCTCAAGTGATGCTCTCCCCTTGTTCTACTGAGTAGCTGGGACTACAGGTGTACACATCACGCCAGCTATTTCTTTTTCTTTCTGAAGGGATAGGGTCTCACTATTGCCCACATGTTGCCCAGGCTGCTTCTTGAACTCCTGGCCTCAAGTTATCCTCCTGGCCTCAGCCTCCTAAAGTGCTGGGATTATAGGCACGAGCCACGTTCCTGGCCAGAGTATTTATCCTTTGTATGTGTTAGGGACAATTGGAGTCCGCTCTTCTAGCAACTTTGAAATATACATTGTTGTTAACTTATACTCCCTCTACTCTGCTATCAAACAATAGAACTTATACCTCCTCCCCCTACTCCCCTGGGCTTTTTTTTTTTAAATTTCAGAATATTACTGGGCTACAAATGGTTTGGTTACATAATTTTCCTTTGTATAGTTTGTGTCAAAGTTATGAGTGTGTCCATCACCCAGACAGTGTGCATTATACCTGTCAGCTGTGAATTTACCCATCCTCTCCTGCCCACCCCACCCCCCCGCACACACCCGCTTGATTTATAGGATTGGCAAAATCAACATTGTTAAAATGTCTATACTACCCAAAGTGATTTACCAAGTCAATGCAATCCTCATTAAAATATCAACATCATTTTTCGCAGATCTAGAAAAAATAATTCTATGCTTCATATGGAACCAAAGATGCTGAATAGCCAGAACTTAAACCTTGTATCTAACTGTATCTAACTGAAGACTCATGTCCCTCTCCCATGCACCCACACTTCCCACCCTCTAGTGTCTATCATCCAACTCTCTACCTTTATGAGAGCAACTTTTTTAGTTCTCACATATAAGTGAGAACACATGATATATGTCTTTCTGTGCCTGGGTTATTTCACCTAACATAATGATTTCTAGTTCCATTCATGTTGCTGCAAATGACACAACTTCATTCTTTTATAGCTGAATATATTTCATTGTGTATATATACCACATTTTCTTTACCCATTAGTCCACTGATAGATACCCAGGTTGATTTCATATCTTTGCTATGGTGAATAGTGCTGTGATAAACATGTGAATGCAGATATCCCTGTGATATGCTGATTTCTTTTCCTTTAAGTAGATGCCCAGTAGTGTGTTGATAGATTGTATGTTACTTCTATTTTAAGTCTTTCATGCAATCTCCATACTGTTTTCCATAGGGGCTGTACTAATTTACATTCCCACCAACAGCATCCAAGAGTTCATTTTTCTCCACATCCTCACTAGCATGTTATTTTTTGTCTTTTTAATAATTGCCATTCTAACTGGGGTATGATGATATATCTCAGTGTGGTTTTGATTTGCATTTTCCTGATGGTTAGTGATGTTGAACATTTTTTTCATATACCTTTGGTCACGTGCATGTCTTCTTTTGAGAATTGTCTATTCATGTTTTTGCTCACTTTTTAATGGGATTGTTCGTTTTTTTTTTTATTGCTGAGTTTTCAAATATTCCTTCCAATCAACAGGTTGTCTATTTTATTGTTTCTTTTACTGTTCAGGAGCTTTTTAGTTTAATATAGTCCCATTTGTCTAATTTTATTTTAGTTGTCTGTGCTTTTGAGGTCTAGCCATAAAATCTTTGCCTACCCTAGACCACTGTTCTAAACTATTGTCCCTATGTTCTCTGCTAGTAGTTTAATAGTTTCAAGACTTACATTTAAGTCTTTAATCCATCTGGAGTTGATTTTTTTATGTGGTGAGACATATGTGTCGTTTCATTCTCCTACATATGGAGATCTAATCTTCCCAGCACCATTTATTGAAGAAGGTGTCCTTTCCCCGAGTATATTCTTGGTGACTTTTTGAAAAATCATTGGCTCTAAAAATGTAGATTTCTGGGTTCTCTATTCTGTTTCATTGGCCAATGTGTCTATTTTTATAACAATTTCATGCTGTTGGTCACTATAGCCTTGTAATACATTTTGAAGTCAGGTAGTGTGATGCTTCCAGCTTTGTTCTTTTCACTCAGGATTGCTTTGGCTATTCTGACTCTTTTTTGATTCCATATGAAGTTTAGGATTTTTAAAAATATTTCTGTGAAAAATTATATTGGTATTTTTGTAGGGATTGTGTTGAATACAGATATTGATTTGGGCAGTGTGGCCATTTTACCAATCTTAGTTCTTTCAATTCATGAGCATGGAACGTCTTTCCATTTGTTTGTGTGCTCTTCAATCTCTTTCCTCAGTGTTTTGTAGTTTTTCTTGTACAGATCTTTCATCTCCTTGGTTAAAGTTATCCCTAGGTATTTTATTATTTTTTAGTAGCTATTGTAAATGTGATTACCTTCTTGATTTCTTTTTCAGCTATTTCATTATTGCTGTATAGAAACGCTACTGATTTTTATATGTTGATTTTGTATCCTTTAACTTGACTGAATTTACTTATCAGCTCTAAGATGTTTTTTGGTGGAGTCTTTTGGTTTTTATAAATATAAGATCATGCCATCTGCAAAGAGGGACACTTTGGCTTCCTCAATTCTAATCTGAATGCCTTTTATTTCTTTCTCATGCCTGATTGCTCTGGCTAGAACTTCTAGTACTATGATGAATAGAAGTGGTGAAAGTGGGCATCTTTGTCTTGTTCCAGTTCTTCAAGGAAAGGTTTTCAACTCTTCCCTGGTCAGTATGATGTTAAAATAGCAACTAATGTTTATTGGTCACTTATTATATGCCAGGCACTATATAAGCACTTTTGTATGGCTTCTCTTGTCTAATGCTCCCAATAATCCTATGAACAGATCCTGCCACTATTTACATTCTACAGTTGAGAAAGCTCAGACTTAGATTTTAAGTAACTGGGTCCAAGGCCATGCAGTTGTTATGCATGGGAGCCTGGACATATGCTTTCCCCTCTCTGCAATGATGCCATGTGGCTCACTTAAACAATCTATATTAGCTCAACATGGTGAGTGACCTGAACTAAAGGCAAAAGTTGACTAAGCACATTTATTTGCTTGGTTTGTTTTATGAGGCAAAGGGGGCAGTGAGAGCAGCTCTTGCATGCAGCAAAACTGGAAGCCTTCTGACAAACAAGACACAGTGATATTTACACTTCCCAGTCTTGCTGCTTCATCTGGGTCATTAGCAGAATCAGCCCCTGCCACAGAGAGGGTGTGACTTGGCACTGGGCCTCTGCACTCTCAAGACCTGGTGATATGTGTTTGTTGGCACATTAGAAACGGCACTCTGGGACTCCTCCCATCTGGGACTCCTCCCATCTGTGACCTCACTGAGTTTGGACCTACACTGTACCATAAGAGTCAAGGTATAAACATCATCCCCACCTTCGCGCCCCGCCATGTTCTTAGACAGACCATCCCAGACACTGGGATGTCCATACAGTTACGGAACAGACACACTCTATCACCCCTATTTGAGCTGTTGTGTCTACACCATGGTAACTCCCAACCAAGAAGATCAGTCTAGTACACTTTGGACATCCAGACTGTCCAGTCCCGCTCCTGGGTATCAGACAGGGAGAGATGTTTCGGTGCTCATCCTGTGGCGTCTGTTACTTGGCAACTAGCAAGGGAAGGGAAGAGGCCCACACAGAGGTGCTGGTGATGGAGCTGGCTGGCGTGGGGTGAGGAGGGGAGTAAAGGAAGGGTATCTGGTTGCCACGGCAAGCCAGCAAACACTCAAAGGAGAGGGTGCGGCCAGGACGTAATGAAGTGCCACTGGGTTTGAGCAGAAACTGGAATGTCTGAGTGTAACTGCATTCCTTCCCGCAGAGGCTGGGCCAGGCGCTAGCCAGGACTCCCAGTACCTCTCAGGAACGCTCGGGATGGAGACAGCGTGGAAAACACAAGCAGGCCTCCCAGGCGTGCGCTGTCCTACCCCAGTCGCAGAGCGGGGGCCTCCCAGAAGAAATTTGGAAAACTCTTCAATAAGCCAAAAGAGACTCAATCTACAAATTACTTTTTTTCTCCAAATACTCTGAGACGGACGTTCTTCAGGGTATGAGGAAACACTTTGCAAGTTCTTCCCTATGGAAGTCTGCTTCTGTCTTTTCCTTTGCTCCCTGCCCTTCTCTCAGGTGGCGTTCCCACTGAGGAGCCGGCCCGCTACCTAAGAGCCCTCACCGTTTGATCAGACAGAAGGCCCTGTTGGCAGTGGGAGTGTGGATGGCAGCGGCTGAAGAGGCAAGTCTAGAAAGATGCTGGAGCCGGGAAAGACAGGACCACGTGTACGCAGTGGGTACTGAGGCTGGCACGGCACGGGAGCTGGGTTAGAGAGTACAGAAAAGCCTGAGGTCAAGGCAGGCTCAAATGTCAGAGGCCCAATGCTGAGATGAAGCACTCCCTAGCCAGGTGACTTGTAGAAAACCTGGTAAGAGCACAAGAGTGAGGCCAACTGCTTGCCAGGTTACCTTTGAGGAAGGAGGCCAGGAGCTCCCCTGAGAGCCTGGAGAGCAGATATTCCAAAATCTGAACTTGCCTTCCGCTTCAGGTCTTGCTACCTATTTCCCTTCTCTAGACACAGCTCTCTTCTGTCCTGTCTCATCTTACCTTAAGCCTTAACTAGCTTAAAGGAAACTCTTGTCTCAGGCACAGCGCAAATGGAAACTCAAGACAAGGGGTGAGATTGTGAGCACATCTGAAATGCTGATGGAGTGATGTAGGGCCCTTCATTGAAAAAGGAGGAGGAAATCCATTTGTCAATATGTATTTACTGACAAATATATATTATTAATAAGTATTTCTTGAGCTTCTACCATTGAAAAGGAGCTCTCAGGGAGCACTTTGTGTGCCAGGCACTGCCAAGGATTACCGGGTTACCTGTTGGAATGTGCATAACAACCAACCCACCAAATCTAAACTCAGCTCACACTTTGCAACAGGCCCCGAAGGACTCGGTCATCTGCTGAAGGTCTCTCTGAGCTGCGACTTAAAACCAGGTCTTGATTCAGAATCCTGTACTCTCTGGGTGATCTCACGTGAACACACAAGTGCCTAGATCGCCTGCCAAAGATCACTCTGAAAGAGTCAAGGCCTAAAATGCACAGATGCTTTGGTACCTCTGGTGGCTTCATTTATGCCTAGAGAGAACCTCTGCTATGCTCCCCAACCTGGGCCCTCTTTACTTCGTGAAGGTAAACTGTCTAACTCAAAAATCTCCATGGGTGCATGTGGCCTGCCCGCTAGTGAGCATGCTGTCCAGGCAGAGCCCCAGGACATGCGCTGGCATAAGCCTAGCCCTCTAAAATGGTGCACAAATCACATTGTCTTACTGACATGCTTTTAAAAAAATTTTCCCCTCCCATAATACTTGAAATCAGGGTTGCATTCTATTTAATCTGGGGCCTCAAACTGGAACATGACATGGTTTTAAATGAAATTATATTTAAAACATAGCCAAAAGTTCATAGAACACTTAATTGTATGTGAGTATGTATGTGCATATGTGTGTGTGAGGGAGAGAAAGAGAGCAAGAAAGAGGGAGAGAGAACGTCAAACAGTCTGTTAGAATAACAAACATTCTAGGCCAGAAACTGCATGCAAATGCAAACGCCAGCCAGTCATACCATTCCCACTACTCATTTTCTTCTTGGTACCAGGGATACTTCAGTTTACCTAGGGTATTAATGCATGAGCATTAATACAGCCATTATGAAAAGCCAACTCCATGATAGGCACTTCACATTCATGGTAGTAAATCTGTATAACAATTCTTTAAGTTGGAAATTATCATTCTATTACCCAGAAGGGAAAATTGAATCTCAAGCCATTAACTAACTTGCTCAAGATACCCAACTTGACTCGAGTCAGGTTAACGTTCAGAACTTGTATCTTGCTTGATCAACAGTTGCTACTTCTTCCCAACCCACATGGACTGCATATCTACACCTGGGATGTGTATGTACATCCATTAATCTGCTAGCTGGGCAAAAGCCTCAACATAAAACTGGCCTTCAAGCCCTGAATTCAACAGTGACTTTAAGAAGGAGTTATTTTGATACGATGCACTCAAAACCCACAGTCTTCTATGTTGGCCATGTATCACCATCACTTCTTGAACTGTTGTTAAAGAACCAGCCATGACATAAAGCTCGAGTGTCCACAGACTCACTCCAACCCCAAACACACAAACACAACATCCTATTTTCGCATGCGTCAAATTAGAGTTGGGATTCCATTCAGCACCTTTCAAGGTTCTATTCAGGGCACGGCCGTAGGTGAGGCAGTGTCAGAGATCCCAAAACGAGTAAGACTGCGTTTTCAGGGCCATCACGTGAAGGCATGAGGCTGTGTCCTGCCCGGGGCTGCCTGACCCAGGGGTGAATGTGTCCAGAAATGCAGCCCTTGCTAAATGGGTTTTCAACCCATGGTCTCTGAGACTGCTTTGCTTTTACTCAGATGAAGTGATACTTTTTCCCAATTCTCCCCAAAGGCACCAAATGGTCTAGTAGAGCCCTAGGGCCCCCTGCCTTCAAAGAGTTTACAGTTGAATAGCGGGGAAAGATAAGAACACATCTAACAAAAATGTCAGTCAAATATATTGGTCATCCTGGAGAGGACAATAAGGGGTTACAGAAATCTTTAATTTCATCAAATAAGGAGATGAAGAAAGGCTGCATGCAATTGGAGACACGTGAGAAGCAACCAGGGGAATGAGCAAGTTTTTTGGCACATGGAGCCGGGCGGGGAGGCAGTGCAGGTCAGGGGACAGCAAGAGCACAAAAGGGGAGCTTTGGTATGGCAGGGGCGTGGAGGGACACCCTCTTTGACAGAGGTATGGGGCACTGGTTCGGAAGCAGTGGGAGGTCAGTGTAAAAAGTGTCTGTGCTGAGAAGGGTTTGACCCTCAAGGTCAGGCACCGACAATGAACTCATTGCCCTGAGTAATGTGTGACTCCCCGAGAGCTGTGCTTTGGGGGAATGGCGTGGACTCAGTGTGCCGGCGTGGACGACAGGGCGGCCAGGCAGGGAGGGTTGCCTAGCGACATTGCCATGGTCTGCTCAGGAGTGCTGCACAAGCTAGAATGAGAGCTGGGCGATGGCAAGGAAGATGACGGATGTGAAGGACACAAAAGAAAAGCGCGAGTTATGTGTTAGGGTAGAGAAACTGGTGCAGGAAACAACTTCACTCTGAGTAAAAGCCTGAGCCATCACAATGGCTAACGAGACCCTCTGTGGTCCGCTCCGATGCCCCCCTACTTCTCTGACCTTACCCCCTCCCTCACTCTGCCCCAGCACACTGATCTCCAAGCTCATCCTCACACACACGATATTCCTTCACACTTCTCCCACCTCGCTCTTGCTGTTCCCTGCACCTGGCTCATTCTTCCCCCAGGTATTCACCTGGCTCACTGCCCGACTTCCTTCACATGTCCAAAAAGCATTCAAAAAACCTCCCTATATAAACCAGTCCTTCCGGGCCCTGGCCACTCCTTCTCCCTCCTTGCCGCACCGTATTTTTCTTCATAGCACCAGCTGATGTATATATTTGTGTGCATACTTTTTGTCTCCTTCAATTTCTCTGCAAGCTCCTTTCTTTTTGTTTACTACTGTATCTCTAGTGTCCAGCACATAATAGGTGCTCAATAAAAATATATTAAATAAAGCAATGATATTATCAATATTATCAGCTCTATGTGTATATTTTACTTCTAAGTCAAAGAAGTCCAGATATGAAATGTACAACTTTGGGGGATAGTGAGTTCCTTAATACTAGATCTATTCACGATTAGGCAGGAAAATTCAATGAAAGAAATTTTATAGTGAATAATATGGTCTTTTGGAGACGCTCCTGGGCTTGAAAATCTACAAAACTAAGTAATGTGCTTTATGTGTGTGGTTTCCCAGAAAATGGAGTGTTCCAGTATAGCATGGTGCATTAATGCACAAACCCAAGAACCATACTACTGGGTGCAAATCCTGGCTCTGCCACCCTTGCCTGTGCCACCTTAGGCTTCTCTGTACCTGTCTGAATATTCCTCATGTCTCGTTTATGTTAAGTGTTTCACTGCTCTTTAGTCATGCTCTCATTTCCTAAAGTTAAGGTCCCATGGTGTCCCTGCTACCTTATCTGCTAATAAATCGCATAGGCTTTACGCAAGCTAAGAGATCTTTCTATTTCCTTTCTTTATGGTTTGAGGTTTCTGGATGTGTAATTTTTAGATGACTTATTAGTTTTTTTTTTCTAAACTAGAATAATATAACACAAAATATCCAACTGAGCATGATATAACCTTACAGCAGCCATGAGATGGGGGAGGGGGGCACTGTCAATATAAGTAACCTTAACACTTGTACCCCCATAATACACTAAAATAAATAAAAATATAACAAAAAAATTGAATGATATATGTATGTAGTACTCTAGAAGTGGGCTGTCCAATATGGTGGCCATTAGCTACGTGTGGCAAGTTAAACTTAAATTATTAGAATTAAATACAATTTAAAATTCAATTTTTCAGCCTCATTATTTGCACTTTAAGGGCTAGATAGCAACATGGGGCTAGTGGTGACAACAGCAGACACTGTAGATATGAAGCATGTCCATTATTGTAGACAGCTGCGCTGGACAATGCCATCTTACAAACCGTATACATTCAGCAATTTAATTGCATTTTGAAGAAAATGACCCTCATTCCATATATTTACTGAATGCAACTTTCCAAGTGAATTCCAGCTGAGCTTACCAACATTTTTGCCAACTCCTAAAATTTCTCCGTAGCCGCTTCCTTTTTATCAGCGCCATGCATCACTGCCATGACCCTGCACATCTGCTTCTCTCCAAATCAGTGGGCTAGGGCCCTCCCGGCAGCCAAACCGCTCAGGACCCCCCGTCTGCTCCGACTGTCCTGAGAACACAGCTAATGATGACACACATCTCAGAGTCCCTCTAATGTCAGGGTGGCATGGCGTTTGAGAATTTCAGGGTCTTTAGAAGCCACATAAGGCAATTTTCTCCTGTTCTCCACTGTCAAACTTCTTGAGAGAGTAGACTGTATGCACTGTTTCCAGCACCCACTCTTTAACCACTTCCTGTCTGACACTGATGAGGCACTGTGCTGGGAAGAATCCTGCAAAGACAGGTATTTAGGAAACTGAGGCTCAGAGACTCGGTACCTAGATGGCTTATCTAGCTAGTATTAGAGCCCGAATTCAAATTCAGATTTGTTGGGATCAGAAGTTTGTACTTTACATCCTTGCAGATCACCGTGACGCTGCCCGCAGATCACAGGTCACTAATGCATCCTACTATTGACTTCAAGGTCCAGACTCAGTCATCCCTGCCCCCAGCCTCCGTGGGCTAGGTCACCTATCAAGGTGGAGAAGGCATGAGCTGTGTTGAGTTTGTAAGCAATATTTTCCTAGTGTGGAAACTAGTTGGACATTTTAAAAAGCTGTAGGAACTTTGTCAGGTCATTCCGATGGCTACTGATTCACAACCAACAAAGTCATTACTTGGAAGTCATTTGTATACAACTTGCCTAACTATTCAGAAAGCACTTTGAATTGTATATATTGTGATGTGGGGAAATTCTCTAACTTTGACAGCTTTTTGTGAGATTTAAATATGTAACCTGTATGTGTATAAACATTTTAAACAGGCAACTGCTTTCAATAGCAGTTACCTAATGGAGCAAAAGAGCAGATTGATATAACACAATTGGTAGTCATTAAAAAGTCAACACTCTCCCTTTAATTACTTTTTTTTTGCATTTAAATAAGTGACTTTTGTGTGGGTGGGCAAAGACAAAGAAAAGAAAGTTTATCTATATTAAATTATCCTTAGAAGAAAATTTGGTTTGAAAAACATTAGCAAATCACAGTTACTATGAACCATTGCTGTTACTTGGAACTATCTTTCAAGGCTTAGAAACTTTATTTATTATACTCTTTTGGAATGCTAACCAGATTTGACTTGTAGATTTCTTTCAAGAATGGACTCTGCCATTGTCACACCAGTTCTTACTGACACTTAGCAATGCAACCTAAGGATCGAGGGGCAGGATTAGGAACAAAAAAGGCCAAAAACTAAACCATCACCAGCAAGGAATCGAATGTGGCAAATCACACACACCTCAATGCGTTGACCACCAGACAGGATTCTAACAGGAAATGTGCGACTAAAGCCCATGTGGGGTCAGACTACGGCAGACTTGAGAACAAACATCTATTTTCTAAACTAGTCTTATCTTTTGACAGCTCAGTCTGTCTAGGCACATGTAGAAGCTTTTATGAGTATGGACTTGTGTGGGATACAAGATTTTCAACAACACTGTCTTTTCTTCCAAGCCAACCACTGGGAAATCTGACATCTTAGCAGTTCAGAATCAGTGGTCTTCCCAGGGTGACATGGACAGAGATGACCGAATGCCAGCTCCAGAGATGCCCTGAGGCCTTCTCATTTTCTCCTCCCACCCCACCCTGAGCCCCTCATCATCTGGGCAGCCGACTCTGAGAGTAGTGTGTTTCCCAGCTGATGGATGATTCATCATGTCATTTAAGTTTGTCAGTCAATGGAAACCAGAGCTCCAAAGTCTCTGTCCAGGACTCTCCCTGGGGAAGCTATTAAGGAGAAGGCAGCCTTGCCAGATGTTTCCCTCCAGCTGGCCTGACTGGCATGTGCAAGGGAATCTGCTTATGCTCAGGGCCTGGCACGAGGAGAGGGCCTGGACGCACGCTTCAGAAGGCTGCCCTCAGTTTTTCTAGCATTCGCCATGGGCAACAGGCAAGGGAGAAAATAGACTCAGCTGCTAAGAAAGCCACAAGGAGACCAATGAACACCCTGAAGCATAAAATAAACAGGTAAAAGCCATTGCAGTTGGATTTGGGTTCATTTTGGAGCCTACTGGGATGAACATTGCATAGTAAAAAACACATTCCGTTTGGGGCCAGAAAAGTTGGATTCCTGTCCCAACCTGCACTTAGATAAGTGAGCTTAAATTTTCTAATAACCTCTCGGACGCTCAGTTTCTTCATTTGTAAAATTAAAAAACAAAACTAAAACAAAGCAAAACTGTTCTTGCTCTCCTTAGTCCATGTGCAGCCATAAAACATATGAAAGCACTTTTTCAACCATAAGGAAAATGCTTTTTTCTCTGAAATGTTTATTTCTAACCACAAACCTCTCTCCCAAGTTCCAGACTCATGTTTCCAGCTGTCTGTTCTGCGGGTCTTCCTAGATGGCTTATAGGTGAACTGAGATATCCGCCCAGTCCTCCAGCAGCTGAGGGTGCCTGGCGTGGTCAGAGAACTTGGCAGGCGGGGCCCAGCTGCAGCAGCCTCCTCTAGAGTGTGAGCGCTGCCTTATAACGACATTCCAGCCAATTAAGTTATCTGGCCCTCAAACTGAGTTTATTAAAAACGTAAATGTATACTCTTCCTTCAAAAGCTGCTCCTGCGAGCTACTCCTTGCTGTCCACGATGGAGACCTTTACAGGTTGTGTCGACTTCATGCAGAAGCATCGTCCTTGACATTTCTCTCCTCTCCTGTCCACCCTATTAATCACCATGTTTTCTCTTCCTACTTATATCTTCAAGTCCCACAGACCCAAGGCTGGAACCCAACACCTCCCGCTTGAACCCAACTCCCCTCATGCGACCTTGAGGAACTTTCTTCACCAGACTGGTGCTTGATGTTCTCATCTGCGAAGTGAGAAGATATGGTTTGCAGATCTGCTGTAAGAATTAAGTAAGATTGTGCTTACCAGATGCGTGGCATGCGTGAGCTCACTTCGACCTTCTAGCGCAGCTGCGTGCCTCCCTGGTTTCCCATAATCCCCAGCCTTTCCGTTCCTACTTCCACATCCTTAGCCCTGTTTTACATCTTGCCTAGATACTCCCCTCCTGCATCGCCATTCTGCCTACCAGATCACCTGCATCCTTCCCCAACCATCTTCAAATGCCACCTGCCTTTGGCATCAGGAGTGGCGCCTCCTTCTGAACTGTAGGTGACTCTTGGGCTTTATTTCACAACTCATGAGGCACTTGACATGACTGCCACAGAGTCTACTCTTGCGTGTGTCATCTATCCTCATGATGTTCCTGTTTATCTTCCCCACACAGTCTATTTACTTAATAAATAGTTTTTAAATGACTAAAAGGAATGATCAATCAATCAATTAAACAGTGACTGATGCCTGAATCTGGCACAAGCCAATGGAAAATGATTCAGAAGTGATGGAATGATTTAAACAAAGAATAAGACACCAAAGACAATTCTCATTTTGTGTGCTGATTTTTTTAATGAACATCTCATAATCTTACAAAATAACTGGCTGTAGCTGTTTTACGTTGCAATACAGTAGATCAGCTCCTTCGGTCCGTTCCCGGTCAAGCCGTGCCCTTGGCGCTGACTGACCACTGCGCAGAGATCGCACAGAAGAGGAAGGGCTGAGCCCGATGCCTCGTGATGGAGAAAAGGGAAGGAGAGAACCAAGAAGAGCTCTTGACTCCCAGGTACTCTTTGCTTTAATTTTTGCCGGCATCTGCCATTCTCCCCACTCTGTGTTCTTATCTGTCTCCGACTGGAGGCTGTCCTGTCAGTCCCTAGAGTCGGGCAGCCCTGGGCAACCTGGGCACCAGAACTCCTACTTACTGGGAAAAAGAGGAAACAAAAGTGACTTGGAAACAATGGAACGGAAGAGCCTCTGGGAGAGGCCCTCCATGCCACCACAGATGAGGCTCAGCGCATGGACATGCAGACGCCGCATGGAGCAGTGCGAGGTGACATCCCTGGGATCTGCGGCCGGGCTTCTACTCCTCCCACTGTGTCAGTGGCCTCAGTGGCTCAGAATATTCGGCCCTGGGGACGTGGACAGGAAGAACCCGCTGTCTGTGAATGGCTACAGCTGACTAGGGGTGGCAGCTCCGAGCGGAGGGACTTTTCACGCCACAGGAGCTACCCTTCCACCTTCCCAGGCAGGGGCGAATTGAAGATGCTGCCAACAGAGGATAAAGTATTTTACAGTGAAGCTTGTGAGAGAAATGTTCTCACTATTACTTTATGGAAAGACTTAGCGCAGACACACGCTGCCATGAACCACGGGCTACGTGTTTCCGTGGGGCTACAGCTCGGTAATGCCCAGACCGGCTCTTCCCCTGCTGCAGTCTCAGACAAGGGGGGATCCCCAAGAAGGCGCGTGACACACTTCCAGGAATTTGGATATTTTTCCCCAGAAAACTTTACATGTTTTTTTTTTTCTGATAGAGAATTTAAACTTCTCCACTGTCCTTTGAATATTGAAACCTATCAGAATCCCAGAAATATATAAATATCCTGTCTTCCTGGGGACACTAAATGTGAGCCATGGCAACAAATGGCGTCTAGGCTGTGGTTTCTCTTATGGCTGGACCTACAGAGGACATTCCACAAACCCACAGATAAATATGGGTGCATGAATTTATCCTTATATTTTCCGTTTCAGAATATTGGTCTTCCCTACATGCTAGTGTGGATAATACTTCGCTAGTTGTGGGTAATATTTCCTATTCCTATTTGCAAAAAGTAGAACAACTGTGGTCAGAGCAAAAAAGCAGAAGACAGGAAGAAATGATGGCTGAGCCCTAAATTTTGCCTGTTCTTGGTTCTCACTGGAGAAGAAACTTTGGGGGAGACAAGACTCCCTGCCCTTTCTAAGATGGTAAGACTAGGATGTTAAGCAGAAATCAGCTCCTTACTCCCTTTCCCCAAGGCTTAACCTAGAAACCTTTGCAGAAACACATCACTGCAATAGACCACATGCAAAATAGTAAGCCCTGGCTGTAAACAGAGGCAGGGTAATTATGGTCTTCACGTGCAGTCCATCTATGGAACAAGAAAGGGTAAAGACAACAAAATGGAACCTAAATAGTTGAAATTCTTCTGTCTGTCCACTGAGTGTCACCCTTGCTCCATGCATTTCCATAGCTTGCTAAAATCAAAATCCGTAGCCTACAGAATTTATACATCACTCTAGAATAGAATTTATCTCAAATTTTGCATTGCTCATGGTATTCACTGTGGTCTTCTTTGGAGGCTTGGAAAAAATACTGAGTCTCTTTGACTCCTGTCATCCGTGTGCTCCTGGCCTTCACTTAACCCTGGTTGCTCATCACCTTACGGTGTCCTCTGGCTCCTCCATCCCTCCTTGTTCTTTCTTTTCCTTCCTCCTCTCCCTCCCACTATGATTACCTTGCCATAACATTTTTTTTGCCTCAGAAAAATCACAATTAATCATGTGACTGTGAATGATGGCCAGGCTTGGGGACTTCTGCAAGGAGTGAAACCACAGGGCAAGTATGAAGAGTGGGGAGTCCCTCTGGTCTGGTGACCAGAAAGTGTGCCCTAATGCAGACTTGCTGGCTGGCTGGCTGGCTGACGGTCACATTTGCAATGAGGCTATATGGAAGTGCAGAAAATCCTGGGTCTCAGCAACTCCAACTGAGAGTTCTGAGAAGTGGAGGAAAGTTAATATCTTCTTTTTGGGTAAAGTCTCAAGATCCACAGTCTAATTCTCCTAGACTCATCACCAGTAGGTACTCACACCCAACTTTCATGACTCTTCGTGTTATCATTCCAACTCCTTACCTCCTTCAAGTGGGCCCAGCTCCCAGGTCATAAAAAGATGATCAGCTGACAAACTAGCATCTAGAATTTCGTCTAATCACTCTCTCTCCTCCTCCCTTCCCATTTGACCTGCCAATCCCCAACAACAGCAAGACGGCAGGCAACTTGTCTTTCTGTCCTCAAAGCCTCAGCATTCATTTCGAACGTGAACTTCACAGCAGCATGTGTGGAACAATGGATAATTTTTAGCTTAGTAAACAGCAAAAAATATAATATATAATATATTTATATAATTATGTTTAAATACTTATAAAGAATTAATAACTAACTTCATTATTTAAAGAAGACTACACAAAAGAAAGGGAAATAACCAGCTGAGAGTAGATGAGCCCTGAAAGATGGCAATCCATTCGCAATGGGTATTAACAGTGTCCCTGCCAACATCTCTCCTAGTGTTTTGTTATTAGTTTGCAAGTTGGGTGGGGCTGAGCAGTTGGCAGGGTACAGAGTGGGGAGCAGGGCAAGCACTGAGGATGGAGTTGAGCAGAATATAAGTGGGGAGGGTCCTTATATATCTTCTGTATTTCTCCTTTCACTCTAAAGTGATTCTTCCCCCCTTGGCCTACTTGATGCACTAGGTGGCAACTGTAAGTAAATATCCTCTAGCATTTCCTATGAGATCCTTCACACTTTTGCTCTTTCCTCCACTTCATGACCTTTCTTCTTCCTTCACCCTTTGTTTCCTCCTGTGTTGGTCCCTCTTTTTACTGCCTCTGGGCTGTGGAGGGAGGAGCCTAATCCCACAGTTACTGATTTTCTTCTGCCTTGGGATCTCGGCAGGTGCATTCATCCAGGTCACAGTCAGCAGCAAATGGAATGACCTGGGGGAATGAAAGAGAAGTTGAAATAACCCATGTTGTGCAAGCTTTACACTTTTCAACCAGCTTTCACTTTTTCTCACCTGGTCCCTGAGGAACTGTGGGACTATGGGCTACTATCACAGACCTGAAATTAACACTCACTTCTCCCACTCACATGCCATGTAACCCTGTTATTTTAGGCAAGGTAATTCTTCTTTGTTTTACTTTATTTGTATATAAAGTGGGCAGAACAACAGAAACTATGCCAGAGAGTGTTTGTGAGGCTTAAATAAGTTGATGGGTATAAAACACTTATGCATTGACAAGCACCTATGACTACTGTTCTTCTATTTCTAAGATTATGCTAATACCTAAAACTACTGCTTTTATTATTTACATTGCTGCTATCATCTTCACAAAATTTCTGTAAAGTAGGAAAGATGTATGTTAGCACATTCTCTTTATAGAGAAGGCCGAGAGAGGATGGGTGATTTAACTCAGGATAATGACACCACTATATGGAAAGCGAAGACCCTACAGATTAGCTCTATGATTCCTACTCCTTTGTGTTCTTGAATCAATAGGATCATCTTCGGCATCTTCATAAACATGAGTTTTTATCTTTATTGATCCCAGGATATACTTTGGCTTGATTAAACATTGCATCTCCCCACCCATTGTTTGTGGCTATATCGCCTTGCTTCTATGTAATTATCCTTTCCCCATGCCAGAGATGGTCCAAGAAAAGTTGCTGTCTTCTTCTTGCACTGCTACCAACAGACAAACATCACTTTTGAGCGTCCAAAACTCGTATCAGAGAGATTTAGGCATTTGGGAGACATTTTCCCTTTTGGGCATTAATAGTCTAATGAGATCAAAATGAATAGGCATATCACATACAATACTAGTCCAAGTACACTGAAAAGACATGGGCTTGGTGATTGGGCAAGTGGATTAGAGCATGGGTGGGACTGTTTGGGGAAATTTTCCAGCATATTTGCACATATGAAGTAAAATGTGATTTAGGAGTCAACAGAGTGGTGAAGTGCCTTTTCAATCTTGAGTTTTGTGTATGCTGGCCACAGACATTGAAATTCATTATAAAGACAAACCCTAGATTTGCAGAGTGTGAGATGGGGAGAAAACTTCTTGCTTTCTCCCTAAGTGATCATGCCTTCCTATATAGAGATAGCTGGCCTGAGTTCTGACCTGTGGTCCAAGCTCTTGATCTGTTTCTATTAGTTCAGAATGTATTGGTTTTAGAGTGAAAGAGGGCCAAATTGAACAGTGACATGATGAGCCCCTGAGTGCTTTGCATTAAATAACTTGGTTGACATACATGGTGAGAACAGTGTGTGGCACATAGTGAGCGATCAGTAAATATAAGCAATTAGGAGATATAGTATTGAGGTCTGCCTGCCGGTGATCATGGTAGGTATGGTTTTATCATAGAGACATGCACAAAGAAGGAAATAACATCTCTTAGGTGTTTCTGACTTATCAGATTGGCCAACTAGCTTCAAGTATCTTTGGAACACTTGGCTTTTTACCTATATTATCACAGAACTTCAGCCTATTCAATTTTGTAGGCTTAGCTTGAGCCTATCTGCTAATCTAACACAGCCAAGACTAATAGGGACGAAGGGCATCAAGGACAGGACTCATGCCCAAGACATGATCCAGAGATTGCTTGGGGTGGCTGGTGGCAGCCATTCAACATGTGCCTGCAGTATGCTTATAATACACTACAGGAGACTGTTGGTGTAACTGTGAAGATGAATAGTAACTAGAGAGCGCTTCACTGTAATCCTGCCTCCCGAGGGGTAAAGACCAGTACTTTCCCTGCCTACAGAGACGTTTCCTGGACAATGATAAGCAAGTGTGAGTCTTACAGTAACAAAAGCCACGGATTTTCTGAAAGAGTTGCCGATGGATGGATAATTAGAAATCTAGTGTTTTCTAACTACTTTGGGACCAGCGTCGACTACAGTAGACAGCCACAGATGAACTCGCACAGCGACTTTAGCCGACAGCCGTGATATGACTTTCCTAATTTTTCATTTATCAAAATAAAATTGTGAACATTTAAAAATAATGTAATGAAAACTTATATGTATGTGTTACCTATTCTGATTTACATGACAAGGAAAGCTGCCTGTAAAGTGAAACAAGCTTTCAGTGCTTTCAAGCTTTCCTCATCACACAAGAGCAAGACGGATCTGTCATCAATGCACAGCGCAGACTACCGCACGGACTATGAGTGCGGCTGTGGGCAAGTACCGAAGTGGCTAAGAACCTGTGCTATCCTTAATCCTGTCACTTTAGAAGCTCTGATGTTTGTTCATTATAATTCTGTCTTGACTGTTAAATTAGAACCAATTGTAATCCACCACGAAGGAAAGCGAGCCAAAGAACCTGCCTTATTCTTGGAGCTCCTCTCTCGCCCCCATTCCCAGGTCTCTCATTTACCTTCTTGGAGGACAGTGTAGAAGAGCAGCAGTCTCCCCCATCGTAGTGGCAGTAGGCCCGGTTGTTGATCGTGTCACACCAGCCGTCTGCTTGGAAGGGCTGTAAGGAAGTGGAAATCAGCGGCTCGGTGCAGCTACACGAGGTCCTGTCCTGCTCTCTCCACCCCCACCCCCCACCCCCATAATCCATATGACTCCAGAGGTACTGTGGGGAGCACCCAAGGGACAGGACACAAATTGAACCAACATTCTCAAAAAGTTGAAAAATCTCAAGACCATTGATTGAGCCTAAGGAATTGTCAAATTTCACCTGTAGCACCTACTCCTGGCCTACTCTAAGGTCTGGGATAGGTCATTTAAACTCTTTGATCAACTTTTTCACCTTCTTGTAATAAAAAGTCTTTATATCATGTAGGTTACAAAGACATTTTCACACATTTTAACTGTTGATCATCGGAGAAGGCCTGTGCAGTAGACAGGACTGTCTGTAAAAGTCCCACTTTATGAATGAAGAACTGGCAATAGATAGAGATAATAAGAATCTCCCTGGGTCGCATAGCTATGGTGAGGCAGAGTTTGGCACTAGATGCCAAGGTGCTTGCCATATATCTTGGCTTTGACCTGCTTTTCACATATTAAGGACCATAACCTCTTCTCCTGGTGTGGGAAGACTGATCCTTAAAGATCCTGGCGGTCTCTGGGTGCTATGAAGACCCAAGTGATGTCTGTCTAGCGTGCAGTGGTCCTAGGGTTGAGGACACCAGTGCTGGAACAGAAATATTCCCACGTATGCAGCTATCTCATTCATAGCAGCGAGACACAGGTCAGAGCAGACAAAGCTAAACTGTCCCCATCACTCCTGTTACTGCTGAATAGAAGCCAAAATGGAAAAGAGGACAGGCCAAACCAGAGTTGATGGAGTGTTTCGCCCCAAAAGAGAATGTACAATAAGAACAGCAACAGGCAGTTAAAAAATAGCTCAGCAGCGCAATGCACTGTTACTCCAGAAAACTGCCTCTGGAGGGAAGCACTGCATCCTAGAGGGCACATAAGCCAGCCCACCTGTTTGATAGCATCAGACACCCCCATCCTGAGCTGATGCATAACCGCAAAGCTTCAGAGAAAGACTCGTCAAACTCTTGAGGTCATAGAAATTTTAAGTTCTAAGGCCACCTTCCAGTTTACATGTTCAAATCATTTTCTCTCCACCTCACTTTCCTAAATGTCAAATGGAAGAAGGACTGTGCCCTATTTCACTGTGCTTTGATGAGATAGATCACTCAACTCAAAAATGGTCATTAAATATTTTTTGGCAATTAAGTTACGTCAGAACAAGCTCATCCAAGTTATTACTTCAATGTTTTGATTTATTCTATGGGGTCTTGAGGTCATTTGAACATCATTCCAGATGTGTACCAGTTTGCCAACCACCAGGAAGCTGCTACTTGTGGGGTGGAACGCAACAGCTGTCACACAGCTGCATAGCAATGTCAGTGAGAGCAGGAAGTGAAAATGAATTCTGTTTTCAACACAGGCCTCACTGGGATAAAAGACAGGGATTTCGAGATGAACATTTGTCTGTAACACTGGAGCCAGTTATTCCGGCTCTAGAGAATTTCGAATCACTATACAATCAAGAAACGGGTCCAAAATTGCAGCCAAATAATAGAAGTCAAAAGACAACTAGTGTGACCTGAACACCTATAGATGCCCCTAGTCCTATAGGAGGCCCAGACACATCTACTGGGATTCCCCAGAGTGGTTTTCTTTTTCTCTTTTTCAGCGTTCAGAGTATATTTTACTCATCTAACATTGCATCTGTTACTTTTCCTACAACCTTGACTGACTAATTGGCAAAATTTAATAAGTTCCTTCTTTTTTTCCTTGCAATTGCCTATAAAAATATAAAAAGCACCCAAAATACTTTTCCTACATATGCAAGTATGGTCTTAAGAATGGAGAATTAAAGACAGATCAAAAGATATCTTTCTTTTCATAAGAACAACCTAAATATTTGAATGGGTTAGTAAAGGATCATGGGGAATTTTTCTTTCTAAAGTTTTAAGCAAGGATGGCTTCTCATCCCAAGAACATCAGGGAAGGCACGTTGAACAGAGCAACAGTGTCCTGCATGACCTTCTCCAGGTCCCACTGGACTTCTGTTGCTATAGCCCAGAGGAGATCTCTATAAGATCCTTCTTTTCTGCTCTTAAAGAGTCATCAGGAAAGAGAAGGGAATTTATAAAAAGGAACAGAAATGCAGAGAAAAGGTTGGAAAGACCCAAGTGTTTAATTTACTATATACCTATTAGAATTAATTGCTCCTCCCCCAACCTGCCAAAACAACAACTCCACCCTCAACAAACAGAGTCGCCTATGGCAACATGTGCCTGGGAAGCTCGACAGCTTGAGTCCAAAGTTACAATGGAAAAATAGAAAGGGAAAAATGACTAATTGATCCAAAATTTAGAAATATCTGAAGACTGGATGTAGACTAGGATATTTTAATCTCAATAATCGACAGACACCAGAGTTGGTTACATATCACTCCTCCCTGCAGGACACTTTCCCAAGGGAGGGCACTAGGCTTGGCTCCTCTGCACACCGTGTGCGCAGGTAAACCTCACCACCCACAGGTGCACCTTGTTCATTCTGTAACAACAGAAAATAAAGTGTTCTATGTAAGTACATTTTTCAAATACCTGAAACTTATCCCTTAAAGGGTCACTTTTTCATTTTAACCATTTTGATAAAAGAAAAAAATCTTTATTAAATGCATGTTTCCCAGCCTTTTAACAATGTATACAACACAAAGTTATCAACACAAACATGTATTATTTTCATTTTACAGGAAGGTTCTCGCCTTTGTTAAATGTGCCTCCTCCAACATACACACACCCACTTCAAACATGCTTTACCTTGAGCCAGGAAGTCAAGCCCTCGGAATTATACTTAGTAAATACCTAAATCTGACAGAGAGCTTGGGCTACTCTTCTTATGCTGTATGAGCTTTATGATACTTATTTTAGTTGTTATAGGAAGGCTTTTCCTGTCAGTCTGTTGGTATTAGCTGTGTTCCAGGCAGATGAAGTGGCCAAATAAACGACTGTGTGTAAGTAATGGAATGCAAAGAGGAAAGGCTGTGATTCTATTCCACCTATACCACCTTGGAAAGTCTCAAAAGTAAATATAATTTCTTCTTTACATTATATAATCAATCTGGTGGTCTCTTTTAAGGTTGCTGTGGGAGTTAGCCATAGAGATGGTGGCCCGCCTGTTGTCTATAGGTAGAGTCATTCATCCAATCACTCAACATTCCTTATTCCATGCCTATATGTGCCAGGTACTGTAGTGGGATATAGAGATAAATAAAACAGGGATTCAGCCCCTGAGCGAACCCTCTGTAAGCAATTTCAGCTTAGTGTGATAGTTCAGTGCTCGCATCAAGATGTGAGCAGAAGAGAAGTACCTAATCCAGATTTGGGGATGAGGGAATCTGCCTTCAGGGGCTGGTCCTACTACATCTAGCCTCAATGGAGAAGAACTTAGGACTGGATGCATCTGAGGGGAAGAAGAATCTGAGCGACTAAGAGAAAGGAGGGTGCAAATGCGGGGTGGGTGGTCCCAGGCTGCCTATCACAGACCCCACCCCCAGGCAGAGTTCCGTAAACTTTGACTGACTGGCTGACAATACTGCTCTTACTAATCAGACTAAGAACATTTGTCTTCTATAGCTTGCAACAGAACTCAAGGCCTCATTGATGTTTTAGAAGGTGAGTCTGGGCTGGAGATCTTCCGCTCTGATAATCTGCAGGTCGGAACTTCAGCCTAAAGGGTCCATATCCCCACAGGTAAGGCAGGGGACAGGAGCCTGTTTCGTTGCCTCAAGGAGTGTTTTAGAGCAGAAGATGCTAATCTCATTTTTTGCTGATGTCGAATACTCTTTTTCACATGATTTCTGAACAATTCTTCCAGTTATATGAATAAAAAATACAACCCACATCTATTTCTTCCTATTGATCAGGCTGTGTCAGGCCCCCAAGAAGCTCTTTTCCAAAGCTGTGGGGCAGCACTGGGGCAGTCCTCGCAGCAGATGGGAGCTCTGTGTAAATGTACACACTCATTTTCTCTTTTTCTCTGGCTCTTCAATAACTGGCTAGATGAAGTCTTGAAGACTATTTAGAACCCTTGTTCTAAGAATGATTAAATGGAGCCTTAGGAAGGTGAACTGTCTCATTTTCAATGCTAGTTAGTAGAAATCCTGGAAACAGAATTCAGATCTCTCTTCCTGATCTGATGCTCTCTCTGCTATACCATGCCGCCACTGTCTGTGATTTCATTCGTCTTTTAATTTACTGAGAAAGAAGGGTAACTTGAATTCTTTTGGCACCTCTATTAGAAAGGCTTAGGTACAGGGACATTAAACCCGGTGACCCAACACAGAGACTAATAAAGGGTAAGATATACACGTAAATAAGATATGTAACTTCAACTCCACCGGACCCCACAGCATCACTTTTGTTTCTCTCACTTGTGGGTCAGGGTTTATCCCAAATGGGCTACCTGGCACTACAGCTCCTTCTGAGGCTCAGGGCTTAGCAGGCCCACCTTGCCTAGAAACTGACATCCCCAGGAGAAAGGAGCACTGTGTTCCAATCCCATCACCAGAAGCCTGCGGCCCAGAGGCCTGAGCTTCAGAACGTCAAAGCCAGACGTTTTGCTGCTCATTACAGTCATTTGAGGAAAAAAGAAAATGGAGTTGTTCCACTCCTCCATTGTTCACCCCTTGGGATAGGAAGGTTCTAAGGATGCTTCATTTGCGGGTTTGCTGCAGTCTTCTTGGAAAATGTAAACTTAAAATATGCAGATACCTAGAGATGGATTGTGGATTATGCAGGAGTCCATCTTTCTTTCTTTCTTTCTTTCTTTCTTTCTTTCTTTCTTTCTTTCTTTCTTTCTTTCTTTCTTTCTTTCTTCATTCAGAGACAAGATCTCCCTCTGTCATTTAGGCTGGAGTACAGTAGCATGACCATAGCTCACTGTAACCTCAAATCTCTTGGGATCAAACGGTCCTCCCACTTCAATCTTCTAAGTAGCTGGGACTACAGGTGCATGCCACTATGTCTGACTAATTGTTTTTTTATTTTTTACTGAGATGGGGTCTTGCTATGTTGCCCAGGATGGTCTTGAATTCCTAGTCTCAAGTGATCCTCCTGCCTTGGCTTCCCAGAGTGCTGGGATTACAAGAGTGAGCCATCAGGCCTGCATGGAATAGTTTCTTAGATACAGGAAAATCTTCAGGAAAATCTCATTTGGCTTTCCAGACCCAACCAGTTCTCCCTTTTCTGAGTTATGGTATTTTAGCCATATATTCATTATAGGACTTAATACTCTGAATGTATTTAAAACTGTCAAAGGCTCAGTATCTAATCACCTTGGTAGTCCCCGCTACTGGTTCGGTACCTGATGCATAGTAGGTTCTCAATGAATAAATAAATATGATTGCCCTGATTTGAAGGGCATTTTACATTTCCTTGGAATATTTTATGACCAGATCCTTTGTTTTCATTATTCATCTACTGCCAGAAAATTTTCTAGGCATGTTGCTTTATAAGAACCACATAACCTAGACACAGGTCCAGCTTTTATGGGCATCAAGTCCTTTTCTTTTCTTATTATAAACAGACACTGTAGACACTGCAGTTGAGATAAATCATATACACGCATATACACATATATGTGTAGATCAGGTTATATGCATCGATTATTTCCTTCTAGGTGCAGAGTATGGACGAATCTATTTCTGAAAGTAGAAAAAGGTAGTAGAATAAATATACCATCTGAAAATTATCCCTCTATAAACCATCTAAAAATGTTGGCTAAAACAAACAATTCCTCTCAGTTCCACAGTTGGGATCATAAGAAAGGAAGGGAAATTTCCCCAAGGCCAAAAGCAGAAACTGAAAACCAGAGCAGAAAGAACGCAGTAAACCATGGCTGTCCTAGGAATGTTTGCAAATATCTGTAATCAAGTGGTTGGGTTTTAACAGATGATCAGGAATAGGGGCCTGGGTCTTTGCCCTTTGCAAGGTGGGAAAATTTTAAACGACCCTGTTAGTATTTTACTATTATAAAAAGACCGTGTTTCAAGGACTGATAGGAATGACACAGCCGTTGGGGATGCTCCCGAGGGTGCAGCCGAGGGATTTGCTCCAGCTAACCATCCCTGAAGTCCACAGGACTCAGAGCCAGACCTTGGGTAACTCGCTGGTCACTAAGCTATTAAGGATCTGCTGGTTTGCCAGCTAACAGTTGAAACTGCTGAGAGAAATCTCCTTGAAGGCCACAGGGAGATTCTACACACAGTGGATGAGCAAGATACAATTTAAAGAAAGCTAATGAAGATATGCATTCTGCTGGGTGGTCAGAGGATGGCAACACGGGATCTGGTCTCGTGGTCTGTTGTGCATTACTGGGCCATGTGAGGTCACACAGCTTCCATGTGGGACCTCAAACCTCTGCCTGTGCGATCCACCAGACCCCTAGAAAAGGCAAATGTGTACCTTTACAGGGGCTAAAAGAGAAACCTGTTTGTAATCAGCTAATCTGTATCTGACACCTGGACCAAAGCAAAGTCTTAGAATGAAAACAATCAAGGTGTGCAAAAATTAATCTCCTCTGAGAGAAATAGTTGAGATAAATTGGATGGAAAAAGAAAAGTTACCAAAATAAGGTCAAATGACTTCTTTCACTTGTAATGTTTTTATCACCTGTAATGTTTTTATCTATAAACTATCGAGACTGTGGGGTGGGGTGACTAAAAGCAGGCGACATGGTGCTTGATGAACCGGGGTGCAAATCCCAGCTCTGCTTCTTGCCAACCATTAGCGTCTCAGTAAGTTACTTAGCTGCCAGCAGCAGTGAGAGTAATGACGCCCTGCTCCCAGGACTGTGGGAAGGACTGGATGGGCAACGGGAGCCGAAGGGCTGCACAGCGCAGGCCCCACGTAAGCACTCGGGGACTCGTGGTTCTGCGCAGGAGAAACAGCAGGCAACTACCGCCGCTGTTGGCTTCGTAGGCTGGTGGCCGAGCCTCTCCCTAGGGACTCTGGTTGGAAAAACTTCAAGACTCCAGCACCTTGGAGTCAAAGCCACGGACGCTTTCCTCCCCGAGAGCCCCTGCCCCGCTCGCTCTTACTGCAAATGCTCGTATCTGAGTCATGAAGGAGAGAGTCAGGTGAGGAGGGACCTGTGTCTGGAACTTGTGGAAACAGACAGGGAAGGGCCTCACTGGCTCCCGGAAACGAGGGCTCTCCCCCAAAGCACAGTGGAGACTCAGGTGTCTTAGCCTCTGGAAAACCCCAACCATCACAGCAGACACCTCTTCTCTGACATGTGCCACCGGCTAACAGGAAGCTGAGGGGTCTGTCTGGGACTGACTTTTCAGCCCAAACTACCCTCCTTCCATCTAGCTGCAAAGAAGACCCAAAGCCGCACGGGCTCTCCCCTCACTCACAAGCACACGCTGACCTGCTTCTCCACGGAGCCTGCGGCCCAGCGTGCGCCCACAGGAATGGTCTTGCTCACGCAAGGCCGGAGGGCGGTGCTGGTGGATGGGGATAGAGCCCAGTGGTGAAGATGGGCAGGGGAGTCGCCGGTGTTTGTGTCAGCAAAACACTGGCTCAAACTCAGAGCCCTGCCTCTCAAGGACCGAGACAGGAGAGCAGAATGTCCCGCCGCAGGGCCCTGCACAGCGGCACCGCCCTCCTTCAAGGCTGTCAGCGGCCCTCGCCAGCCGCACCCGAGCCACTGCTGTGACCGAGGGCTCCTGGCCCTCCCTCCCCGACGCTTCACTGGTGGCCCTGTGTTCAGCGCCTGTCGCCGCTCTCTTCCTCCCCACCTGTTGCCAAGACTACAGGAGGGTTGCTATGCGGCCTGGGAAAACACCAACCCCTCCACCCCACTCCTTCAGCAAATCTCCGTGATCGCTCACAGGGTGACGCCTCCACCCCACCCTTCTTCATCGTCGAACCCCAACTCTATGCCCTAAAACAGACAGACGAAAAACGAAAAAGGGTTTTCTCCTCCTCCACCGGCGTGCTTTGTGGGATTCCCCTTTTCTCTGGAGCAGCTGATCCTGTGCAGTCGATTAGTCAGTGATTCCCAATCCTCCGCTGCCAAAGACTGAGGCCAAAGACTGAGGGGCGTCAGCCCCTCTCGTCCTCCGACCACACAGCAATGCTTCTCAGAGGTCTCGCGCTGGGCCGGGAGCGGGGCCCCGAGTGCCGGTGTGGGAGCGCTGGGCCGGGAGTGGGCCCCCACCACACACACCATCAGAACTCACTGGCGTCTTCATTGGGAGGCTGGTGGGCCCATCCATTTTCATGATTTCCTTTTTCATGTTTGCATAGTGGGATGGTGTAGGGGCCTGTGAAGTCTCCTGACTCAGGACTCTTTAAAAGAGCAATGGAGTAGAGGTTGTACTGGATCTCCTGCCTCCTCTCCAGCTACAGCCTAAGGAGCCAGCCTGCTGTGTTACAAGGTCAGATGCAGAAAGAAACCTGGAACACAAGAGGTTCAAACTCTGCAAGGACCCTGGGGGCAGGGACACTTCTGTTTTGATCTTTTCTATTCCTTTTTCCTTCCTTCAGCAATAAACCTCATGTATCAGCACAATATGTAGCCCTTACAGTAGGTGCTGAATGAATATTTGCTGGGTGAAGCTAGCGGATCTTCTCTATTATTGACTCTATAAAACTAGGAAATCAGAACACATTTTGTTTTCCACTCCACCTGCCTTTCCTCCGAGGTAAGCTCACCCACCTCTGCCTTGCTCGTTAGCCTCCCCAGATATTTGTTCTCGCGATCAGTTACTCTCCCCAGATACCACTGAGAATAGCTTAGCGTGACTTCCACGTATAGGTCACTCACAGTGCACTCCGCCAGACACCAAAATGAAACATTTAAAGGGCTGACAGTGAGAGCAGAATTTCAGGCCTCTGCAGGCACCTGGCCGAGGGGGTGGGACCTGCTGGGCCAGCCTCCCATGGCCTCTCCGGTGGCCCCCACTCAGCTCCACTCTCTGGGCCTGGGCAGCTGCTGTCCCAAGGCCACGCACGCACGATCGGAACATTAGGTGGCACACAGTGCTCCAAAGCTCGCATGGCTCTGGGGGTGCAGGAGGGAAGGACAAGGAAACAGTGTAAGTCAAAGGAAGAAAACCTGCAGTGGGGACAAGGTGGGGACAAGGGAGAAATACTCCAGGGTCCTGCGAGAAGGCCCAGGGCAGACAGCTGGGGTCCTGCGTGGACTTTGAGCTTTTCCTTCCCTCCGTCTCTGTCTCCTGGCTCCTGAGCCAACCTTCAGTTCATGAGAGGCTGAGGCAGGCCTGAGCTGGCTACCAGAATGTTCCACGGCAGCCCCACCACGCTGGCTCACCCCCGCCCTCCACCGCGCACACGCCAGGCAGCTCAGCACTCCCTGCTCCCCAGCCCACCCGTGGAAGGGGACTGGGAATGCAGACTGGGGGAGGAAACGACAATATTCATTGTTTGGATTAAATATTTTTCTTGGCCCTCTTACTGTTTGCTGAGTGTCTTATTTTTTTTCTGTCCCATTCTCTCCCCTTGTCTCCCTCCGCCCTCCTTCCATCCCTCCCTCTCTTTCTCTGCAACCAAGCACACTGAGAGAAATTTTGAGCAGAAGGCAGACTCGTAGGGCAAGAAGTGTTGTTTAAAGAAAGCAAAGTAGTTGACAAAGCCTTTTTTCCATTCTGATGCCATACCCAGCTCTTTACAAAGATAAAGCCATTTCACTTAGGGTAAATGGAAATCTGTATTTCTTTGTGTGTTGTAAGTGTCTATGGAACATAACTCACAGCACTTATTTTTTCTCCTTCATGTATATGTAATACATGTGTATACATATGCACACACATAAATGTTATAAATACATATATGCATGCATATGTGTGTACACACATACACATATATGGTGCATATGAGAGCTACATATCTGTGCTTCCTTTCTTTCTTATATATAAGATATCATGTATATAATAAACAATATTGTATAATATTTATAATATAGACATAAGAAAAAACATGTTTTTATTTTACACACAAATACACATACACACAATTTCTCAGAAAGCACCAGGCATAAGGGGGCTAGGGAGCAAACCTGAAGGTAAAATTGTTTTTATAAACTATAAAACATCACATAGAAGCAAAATACCATTTTTATTTTCTACATGGCAAGTGCTGTGTACTGCGGAGTCTGTGCACATCCTCTTACTGAAGCCACACAAGGCCCTAATGAGGTAGGGGCACACTGCTACATCATCGTGCCCGGTCTGCAGTGAGAAAAGCCGAAGGCCAGCGCTGTGAACACAGACGCGGGCTCGCCAGGCCGCCACGCCGCGCCCCGCCCGCCTCTCGCCCAGCCGAGCGCGCACCTTCGTCTGGACAAGGTCGACGGCGCGGCACCAGTGAGAAAGGTGTCGCGTAGAACATCAGACTGCGAACTTCTCCTGGAGCCAGGCTGGGGTGAGGCGCGGGCGTCCCGGGACGCCTAAGCAATCACACCGGGCTGCCTCCTGCGCACCAGGGCCGCGGAGGGCCGTCGTGCGCCGCCTCCCCGCCCAGAGCCCCGGCGCTCGCCGAGTGGCGGATGGGGCGCGGGGACGCGCGAGGACAGCGGACAGGGCCGCGGAGGGCCGTCGTGCGCCGCCTTCCCGCCCAGAGCCCCGGCGCTCGCCGAGTGGCGGATGGGGCGCGGGGACGCGCGAGGGCAGCGGACAGGGCCGCGGAGGGCCGTCGTGCGCCGCCTTCCCGCCCAGAGCCCCGGCGCTCGCCGAGTGGCGGATGGGGCGCGGGGACGCGCGAGGACAGCGGACAGGGCCGCGGAGGGCCGTCGTGCGCCGCCTTCCCGCCCAGAGCCCCGGCGCTCGCCGAGTGGCGGATGGGGCGCGGGGACGCGCGAGGACAGCGGACAGGGCCGCGGAGGGCCGTCGTGCGCCGCCTTCCCGCCCAGAGCCCCGGCGCTCGCCGAGTGGCGGATGGGGCGCGGGGACGCGCGAGGGCAGCGGACAGGGCCGCGGAGGGCCGTCGTGCGCCGCCTTCCCGCCCAGAGCCCCGGCGCTCGCCGAGTGGCGGATGGGGCGCGGGGACGCGCGAGGGCAGCGGACAGGGCCGCGCCCCAGCCTCGCCCGCGGCGCCACCGGGAGGAGCTGGCGCGGAAGTGCAGCAAGAGCACGGGCTGGGAGAGGTTAAGGAGTCTTCATGAAGTACATGGGACTGAACCGAATCTTTGAAGGAAGGACAGGGTTTGGGCAGAGAAGTGGGAGAATAATCCCAGCAGGAAGGGCAAATTTAAGTCAAAATTTCAAATGGAAAAAGAAAAGCTATATCCATGAGTCTTGGCTTGGAGTATTAATGACCCAAGTTTGGAACTAGGTCCAGGTCTCCATCCTGAGAAATCCGGTCCATTTCCTGAAGAGAACAGGGAACAATTAAAGGACTTTTTGAGCAGAAGAAGGACATGATGAATGTTCTGCTTCAAAGGTCAGATCTGGGGATAATACAGGGAATGTTCAGGAGAGAAATGGACGGACCCACAGCAGGTAGAAGTTGAGCAATATTAACTGAGAAGAATAGAATTGGCTGGTCATAATATTGAATGGCAAAATCAAAAACAAAAAAACAGATGGGAGGGAGCTGAGGGGTATTGCTGAAGGAAAATTGTCAGGACGTGGTGAATGATTATATTTGGGTAGAAGACTGGTGGAGATGAAGGTTTGTCTATGACATTTTGAAGGTTTATATCACGATCTGCTTTTCCCAAAACATTTGCTCATTGAAAAACTAGCTAGAACGAATCCTTACCACAACGGAAGGTCTGAGGCGTGGGACATAGATCCTGATCAGGCAGCAAACCAGCTCACAGTCAGAAGCTCTGCACATTTTCTTTTTCCATATATATAAACACAGGTCTAGAGAGTCCCGGCACATTTTCTATCCTGCCCAATGTCTGCCAGGCTTTCTCCATGACTTAGATATGACTACTTAATTACCCTCAGTAGTATCGAGGTCCAGTTAAGTTGAGAAATGGCAAGAGGGGGGTGTCATGTTTATTCTAGAATGTTTTCTCGCCAATAGTCCTGTTTCTGTTAGCCCCAGTCCGCAGTTTAGTTCCTGTGTCTACGGACAGATCAGTCTGTGTGGCTGACCACTGGGGCTCTGTTCCTCAACCCGCCACACCAGGCTGGCTCGCCAGCCCAGCCGCGCTGCTCGCCGTTAGCTGCTTGGTCCGTCCAGTCTCACTGTCACCCGCATGGAACCTATTCCCTGTGCAGGGGCCTTGTTTACATTCCCTTTATCTGCGGGACACTTGCCTGGGTGTCTTATCCCCTCACCCACTGACGGAGTGCGTCTGTCTTTTCACATCATGTGCTCCAGTTCCATTTTCTCGGTCTCTGAGGCTTGCTAAGCAAAGTGCACTGGCAGCCTCCTGTTCCACCCTGTCTCCTGGCTCAGACCGTGCAAAGCCCAGGGAGATGTCCTAACAGGTGGCCAGCACCCCATTTTCATCTCTTAGTTGCATTTTCTTAAAGTCTCTCATTTCTAGTTTGTGTCATTTATTTGTTTCTCTGTTTTTAATTTTCCTTCTAATTTAGGAACATGGACTATAGGATCAGACTGCCTGAGTTCATGGACTAGCTAGCTCAGGAGCTTTGGAAATTTAATTAAATTCTCAGCCCCTCGGTTTCTTCATGAGTAAAACAGGGATGGTAATAATGATAACCAATCCTCATAGTGTGCACCTGGCACACAATAAATACTCAGTAATGTTATTAAACATTCTGTGCAACCAGCAGCTATTTTTTCTTTTTGTCTTCTGTGTACAAGCCTGTATACTCTGAGTATTGATGGTTCTCTGTTGGTGAAGGTGGAGCGTGGCCCTCCCAGAGTGGCTGCTGGGTGACCTCGACGTTCTTCCTCTTTCTTGGCTATGATCTGTACCCCAGGGACTCTTACCATTTACCTTGCTCAACCATGGGGGCCAAATAATAATATGTAACATGGCATCAAGGAAAGTAAAATACATCAGCAAAGTGATCTGGAGCACCTAATCATTCCTCTTATGTGCTGTTGTTGATGGTGAGGTATGGCAGCAACGTTGTGTCCAAGTCTGTCTACGTCCCCTGGCCTCTCCTCTTTTTCTCATCATCCTCACCTCCATGCTAGACCCTTTGCACCTTCCCACAGCCCCATAGCCAACATATCCATCCCTACCATGCTATCTACATGTTTTCCTACTCCTTTCAAAGCAGCTGACTTACCAGGGTGTCAATGACGAGTACTAATACGAATCTGACTAAATGAAAGGTAAAGTATTAAGGCAAAATTCGACTTTGATTGTGAGATGCTGGCACTATACGAGACACATCAGGAAGACGAGCCTTTGAGGGAGAATGGGAGCATGTGCAGCATCCCCAAAACAACTAGTGGAGGTCGACACCCGTCAAACGAAATTAGAAAGCCTAGCTCTGTGTAGGGGGTATTTTCTGCCTAGGTGAAGTGAGCATGAGTAAAACACACAAATTCTTTGGTTTATCAATTTAGTTATTTTCCTGATTTATGAACCCAAAGAGCTCCCAGAGATCCTGTGTGAAAGGAGGGAGTGTGCAGAGGAGCTAAGAGGAGGACAGGCAGGAAGAGGCACTGAGTAGCAGCAAGGTCATTGGCTCTGCTTTTCGGTGACCAAGCAATTCTACACAGGCCTGGCCCTCAGGCTGGGTACACAGGACATAAAACTGGGACAGGTGAGATCTGGCCAACAAGTGGGCAGACTGCAGACACTCCAGTCTTAGCTAGGGCGTCGTCAGCATCACACGTGGTTCCAGAGCCAGAGACAGGTCCCAGAACTCTAACAGCATTTCAGACATGCACCACCGAGCTTAATATTTCTCACATTACAAAGACTTCAGTTGAATCTAATCTCATTTTTAATTAGTCCTCACATCGCCTGGTGAGGCAGATTAATATGATTATCCATATTCCACTGATGGGGAAAATGAGACAAAGGGCCATGCCCCAAGGTCACTTGGGGAATGAGCAATCGAGGTGAAAATTAAACCTGAGTATTTTAAACTTCCAAACCAGCACATGAGGGAGAGGACATCAGGAGTTGGTTTCCGCTCTGCTTGTTCAAGGTCTTTCATATCTGGAGAATGCATATTCAATTTACTACTTGGTTTCTCTAATTAAAACATAAATTAAAAATACAGTACTAATTTTAGCTCTGAACCCCAATAATCCATAGTCAAAGCATAAAGTATTTCCCAAGGAATATATGACAATAACAGCCAAAAAAAGAATAAAATGAGCATCACTTAACCAAATGTGAATATTTCTTAACCGCTTATGGAATGTTTACTATTAAATTAGATTGTATGTGTGTTGGGGGGAACATAAACATAGAAGAGTTAAACATGAACTCCGGCCTTTAGAAGCCAGTCTAAGAAAAGGAGCTTCAAAATAGATGCACCAACAAAAACACGTACAAACAGCACACACCTCTTCACCTAGACTGAAGTTAAGATAACCTTAGGCAAACAGGTAAATCAAGGAGTGGATCATTACACCATTTGTTAGGACCTTTAGTTGGATTAAAGTGACACCTAGGAGATCCTTGCAGTTAACAAAATAAGTCCTAGAAAAGAGACTGAGAACTTTGTCCAAGAGAAGCTTCACAAACTCAGAATACATATAATTAAATCTATGGAGAGAGGCATTTCTTGAAAATCCTTGTGAGTATAGCTCTTGGCATATGGATTTGACTGAAACTAAATATACACAAAACCAATAAAGCCAGTGAGAGTAGAATCACCTTCACCATGAGCTTGGTTTACAAGAGACTTACTGTTAGAGAACATAAAAAGACATCTGGGGCCCCTGTATTCTACAAGTAGAAAGGAGGCTGGGAAAGAGGATGACAGAAAAGGAAGGCCGAGAGCCACAGGGAAGCTGCGCCCAGGATTAACTAAAAGCTACTAAACAAGAAGCGCTCCCTGTTCTCACAGCAGGGGTTTCTGCAACTTCTGCTCAAGAAAATTTTAGAATTGCTGTGGATCAGTGGCTTTTATGTACATATCATCATTCCCTTTGAAAGGGAATGTTTGTTGTCTGTGTCCTGTTTCTGCTCCACTTTGTACATAGAGTGAGTAGCAGGCAGAGAGCTTGTGATTTTAGCACATGAGGCTCTAGATTAAGAGAAGCTACATTATAACCCGATCTAAAGCATGAGATTCTACATTTCAAACCTGAGACTGTAACTGGGTAAGACTTTCGGAATGTCTTGGGGTCAGGTGGAGTGAATCTAACTAATCGCTTGTGACTGAAGCAGCCTACTACTAGATAATATTATTTGTCCATAGTTCTTTTTACCCTCCCTCCCTTTTTCAAGACTTCACTGCCAGCAGAGTATAATTCTCCTTCCTACGAACTTTGGACGTTGCCATGCAGTTGGCCTTGACTATGGAACATGAGTGTATGTGACACATGCTAAGCTTGACGAGAAGTCATAAATGCATAGGGATGTCTTAACTCTCCCTTTTGTCATGCTACCCGCCATGAGGAGAACATGCCCTGTGAAGCTGCCGATCCTGAAACCCCAAAGCCTGGGTTCCTGAGGGAGAGACACATAAAGTACACTTGAATCCAGACCACAAACTAAAACAGAGCCACATTACCCAACCTGCAGGTGCACGAGTGTGAAATTTTGTTATTAATATGTTGCTGTTTGTGGATTATTATTTGTTATGCAGCATCATTTCAGAAAAAGTCGATGACTGCTTCATGCCATTTCCTTTACATATTTGCCTTCCCACACACTCCTATTTATTCTTCAAACCCATTCCAAACGGTAACCCCTCTGTAAACTTTCTCCACGTGATTGGGATAAGTTATTTACTTTAACATCTGTGTTCCCATATGCCCTTGTTCATAGCTTTGCATTACTGCATTATGCTCATTGGATACCAATTTGATTTTTTATCTCTATTATATACACTGTGTTCGGAACTTCTTATTCACTTTTGTAATCCTGACACATAGTAGGCACTCAGAAATATTGTTTTAAGTGAAGACATGAATAAATGGACCTGATGGAGTGATTACAGTCTCATAACCATGGTGTAAGCTGGGAAGGAAGCTATGGCATTCCTGCAAATCCTAGCCGGTGTGGGGAGCAGCAAACTGTTAGATTGAGAAATGATATGAGGCTCATACAAAAAAGCTGGACAAATTTGTTTTTTCATGTGTTGGAATTGGGAGGCTTAGTTTCTGTAGCTAATCTTGGAAAGGTGGGAAGATGCTTCCCATGCATGAAGTATTGTACATTCCTGGGTTAGAACATGTTTCCTTTGGGGGTTGTTGTGGTTTCTTTATTTTTTTCTCTTTTCTTTTCATTTTATTTTTTCCCCAGCTTTGGAAGCATGTAATGTTTGCAATAACAACAATAAAAATATGAGGCTGGCTCAGTATGAGTCAGGAGAGAATTTGTTCATGCAGTGGGTGTAGGGGGCGGGGAAAGCGGGTGGGAGGCAGAGGGAGGGGAGAAGAAAGAAAAACAACAGTTGCCAGTTGAGCAGAAGGAAATGCCATGCATGACACGTGGCTGGCACAGCAGGCAGCGACATCTGTTCCCCATGAGGGTCCCGGCGTGTGCGGCTGTGCGTGTGCGCGCGTGTAAGGAACTCTGGGCTGTGTGCTTGAGGGAGCCTGCTCAGGCTCCAGTCTCGCCAGTCTGAGAGGCTGCCTCAGTGGCAGCCTCTCGCCGTGGGTTAGCTCTACAGCCAGCTTTTCCTTGCAAAGTATGTTGCAGGCTAGAATAGGCTGTGGAAAACAAGCCCGAGAAAAGCCACAAGGGCCTCCTGACCCATTTGAGTCTTTCTCCTGCCAACTTCTCATTACTGGTCTTAAACAGGAAGGAAAACAATGCGTAAGATGGAAGAGGCTGCAGAGACTCTACTAAGGGACAGGGGGCTTATTTATGATCCCTGGACTAAGGGTAAGGAGATAAGGGTGGGGCCATGAGCCCATGTTTTCAAAATAGGTGCACTGGTTTTTGTTTTGTTTTGTTTTTAGTTTGGTTAAGCACTCAAAGACTCATTTTCCTTCTTCTTGTTACTGTGTTCAATGCAATCGAGGCAAAATAAGGTGGAGGATTTGCGTCCTCGGTGGAGTGTGGGTGTCCTCTCGCGACTTCCCGGGGACGGTCACCCCAACTGGTGGGCAGGAGCTGGGACGCTGCTAGGAAACCTCAGATCTCAGCTCTTGCTAGCCGCCTTCATCAAGGCCTGATGCCCAATTTGGGGGACATGCTCAGACAGATAGTCAAAGAGAGGAAGAAACCAGCCCAAAGCCGTAGGCCTGCGGGAGTCAGCCGGAAAGGAGGTGGCGCTGGCGCCTTCCCCTCCATGGGCCCTGCTGCGGCTCCGCGCCCCCGAGCGGCCAGCCGTCGGGAGGCGGTGGGCAGCGCCCGGCCGTGTCCCCTGCACTGCGCCCCGCAGGACTTCTCACGTGGGGTGACATGATGACAGTCTCGTATCTGTGTAGCCCCTTGGTGTCCCCAAATGCTTTCCCAAACGTTATTTCATTTGAGAAACAAAACAATTTTATAAGTCCGTCGAGAGAGATTCTTTCCCGTGAGAGTTGAATCGCGACGACGAGGTGGCAGTGTTGCCAGGATAAGGCAGCGCGCGGAGCGAGTCTCCCGTCTGCGGGCATAGCAGCCTTCGGGGCGCTGAGCGGGAGCCCGGGCCTCACCCTTCCCAGAGCCCCAGTGCGGAGGGCGCCCACTCTAGCCTCGACTTAACAAGAAAGCTGTCAATAGAAAAGGCTTTTAAAATAGTCGTAAAACTCAGTCTCTTCGAAATTTTACTCTTCACAAGGCAGCAAAAATTGTCCTTCCCCACAGTGGCCCAGCTGCTTTCTAAGACCCCTGCCCTCCTGCGGCGCTTCCCGCGGGTGTGGATGCCCTTAACTTCCTCCCTCGACCTTTCACGCAAAACTGCTGAGCACCTGCCACGTGCCGGTCCCTAGACCACTGCACTGAGGACTTGAGACTTAACAGTGAATCAAATAAATAAAAATTACTGCCCTGTGGAGCTTATATCCTAGTGGGGAAAATGGACATTAAACATAACAAATAAGTAATCATATATACATCAGGAAGCAACGATTCTATTAAAAAATAATGGCAGCACACAGGCCTGGGGAGTGCTTAGTGGCGGGTGGGGGAGGGCGGACAATGACAAAGTGAGGGCGGCTGTAATTCCCAACCAGATGGTCAGAGATGGGACGTGTGGGGAGCTGCGAGAGCCCCTGCAGGACTTTGGCTTTTGCGCTGGTGACATGGGGAGTCGTCGCAGGGCTTTCGCAGAGGAGCGCCATGATTTAACTCGCATTTTAGCAGGACTGTCTGGCTGCTGTGTTGGGAATAGACTGTGGGAAGGCAGAGGGCAGTAGCCAGATCAGTCGGGGGCTCCTGTGGGGACCCAGGGAGCAGGTGACAATGCTCTCACAGGGGTGGTCGCAGATCAGATCGTGAAAGGTGGGGGTGGTTTGCGACATATTTTAAAGGTAGAGCTAATAGGACCAGATGAATTGGATGTGGAGGGTGAGGAAAGCGAAAACATAAGATGGCATCAAGGGTTTTGTCCTGAGCATATGGAAAGAAGCAGTTGCCACCAACTGAAATGGGAAAGTCTAGACAGAGAAATGATAAGCCATTGCACATGAACACTGAACTCTTGAATTCCATCCATTGCTCTACAGACTTCACCCATTACTCAGAGGCAACGTGTCTGTGAGTCCTTCTATCTCTCTTTATCTTGGGTCTCCACGCTCTCAACCAGATTATCACCCGCAGGCAATAAATTTGTTCCAGTCTCCTCATATCAAAAGTCTTTCCATGGACAGTTTTCCACTCAAGTTGCCACCACTTCCCTCCTTGTACCGGCCAGTTCTGGGAAAGAATACTTTATCTGCTGCGCCCACTTTATCATCTGTTTCTCAGTCTATTGCTCTCCTTCCTGCTCCACAGATATCACCGCGTCAGGGATTGTTTCTGGTCAATACTCAACTCGTTTGCTCTTTGCTATGTAATACTGTTCACTGCCTTTTTTCCCTGAAGCCTCTCTTCTTTCATGGTTTTCTGAAGGCCTCTTCATGTCCTCTACCTCTCCAGTCATCCCTTCTCCACCTCCTGGACTAGCACCCCTTCCTCTCTTTCCCCTGACATTACCCCCTGCCTCCCGGCTCTGCCCGTCCTATCCCCACTCACATTCCCTGCACGGTCTCGTCCCCTCACCCACCTTCAATATCATCCATACTTTCCTTATTTCTCAACATAAGTCACCAACTGAGACTGTGTTCCCAACTCCAGGTTTTTATTTCCAGTTCTACTAAACTCACTCAGTCTGAGGCCAGCCCCACTGTCTCCTCCTAGAAGCCTGCTCTCTTTCTCTACAGAGGGTGATGGTGTTCACTATCCATTCCAGCACCAGGGAGTTACATTCAGAGCCCCATCTCCTCCACTGGATGGAATTCTAGAATCAATTTTATATATTAAGAGAAAAGCCCTCAGTGCTTACTTCCTTTAGTCTGCACTGCTGGTACCGAGGAATCTGGGCCCTCACTCTCTCTCCTGAAATGCAGACACTCTCTCCTAACCATTCTGCTTGTCACCTGTCAATCCTCCACGGCTTCTTCTCCAGCAGTGTATCGCCTCTGATCTTGTCATTTCCTGGGGATAAAACGTGTGAGGCTCCTCAATGCCTGCAGGACAAAACTTCTGTCCCGAGCACAGCTGCATCGAGATTCCTCCTCACCTGGCCCAGGCCTCTCCAGCTTTCCCAGAGTGTCCGCATGGCCCCTCCACTGGTGGCTCAAAACATCAGCTGTGTATTCAAACCCCGTGCCTGTGCTCATGCACTTCTCTCTGCCCACGGGCTTTCCACTTTGTCTCCAACTGTTGAAAGTGTTGTACCCTTCAAGGCCCTACGTGAGTGCTATTTGTTACAGAATCTCCCCCAAGCGTATGTCCCACACCCATCTCCCACCTGCTCTCCAAACAAACACAACCACTTTCTTTTCTCTGCTCCCACAGCACTTAGAACACACTTCTCCCCCAAGGCAGAGTGGGAATTTCTAGAAGACATTTACCTTTGTCTTGTTTACCTTTAAAGCCCTAGGGTCTAACACTATGGACAATAAATATACATTCCTTGAATAAGTTCTCCTGTATCTAAAATTTATACTTTTAGGAGTTAACCTCCTTGAAGAGATTTCTGCTTGGCTTTAGGCAGAAATAAAAAGTTAGATGAGACGATAGAGGGAAAAACACCACAGTAAGGGACACTCTCTGCCATGCACCCCTCTTCCTCCTGTACAGACACACTGCTGTTGGGGAAAGTACTCGGTGGGAGCAGCACACAGAGCACTGGGCACCTGCACCGCCGTCCCCGGCTCCGTGCCAGCAAGACATGCGAATAATTGAACTTGTTTTTTTCTGCCTTCTCCAGAAGCCCCACTAAAATGTTGGTAAAGGAATAAAAAAGATATAAACTCACAAAGAACAAGAGAATAGGAGAGATGATGGCAGCTGATAAAGAATTCAACCACATTTGAGAAACTGGAAAATGGCTGGATGGGCAATAACTGACATGGTAGATTTGAGAAAGCAGAGACCGAAATGCCTGGAATGTCATCGAACACCAGAAGCTCAGGAACTACTGTAAGTACCAGATTCCTCTAAAGGCAAGAGTGCAGGGGCGTGTGCGTGTGTGTGATGGGGTCAGAGAGCTAAAACCCCACCCATCTTCTACACTAGAAAATCAGTAGATGATGTCCTACATCAAAAGATTAAGATTAGCAGTGGGGGTATTATATGTGTGTATGTGTGTGTGTGTGTGTGTACATATATATATATATATGTACACACACACACATATGTGTGAGTGTAATTTCCAGAAGAAACAGAAGAAGGGAAACAGAGGAATCAAAGACACGAAGGAGGAGCTCTGTCTAGCGGGGCTGGGGTTAGGAGCAGAGGGGCGGGCAGGTGCTGCAGTGACTTTCAGAAAAAGCTTGTCTATGTGACTACTTAACTAAGGAGTTATGCCAATTACCATAAGAGTAAATCATAAAATAATCACTGCCTTATAGGATTCATGAATAATCTCAATAACTGTATTTGTGCCACAGAATGCATTTAAAACACATCTTAGGAGCACAGGTAGAATTCTTAGTGGAGCAAAGGCCCTATAAAAGGAGGAGAAGGTAGAATTATCTGTAGACACAACTGTGCTTGGTGCATTGAGCTCAGCATCATCATCAGGAAGCAAATGAAGGCATGGTGGGTTACAGAAAAGAAGGCAGCATTTCTGTGATGCTGATTTTGCAGGTGAGTAATATTTAAATTATCTGCAGCCTGGGCTAGAAAGGGGAGGACAGTAAAAAAAGAAAAAGAACAAAAAAAAAACCAAATAAAAGAAAATAAGGAAAAGCACAGAATAAATCAGAAAAAGGGTGGAGTGGGAGGAGAAAAATGCCCCATGTCATTAAGAAAACTAACAGTGCAGAAAGCGGCCCACCCAGGAGGCCAAGAGGACAATAGAAGCAAAATGCAGCCTGCCAGGGGCCCTCCAGGCTGTGACAGGCAGCTCCACAGGAGTTTTAGGCAAGCTTAACCTCTCCCCAATGCTTTTCATCTAGATGAGGTTTTACATTTGCACGGTTACACTTTTAATGTTTTACCTTTTTAAAAAGCCGGTGGGGGAGGGGGGTGGACAATGGTTTTAGCTTTCAAAATGAAAACCTAGTCCCAATTAACATTTGGAGTCTGATTTTCAGAGATTCCAGCTGGAGAATCTGAAGCGGAGCCCTGAATCAAATGGGACTCTGGACAAGCCTAAAGACGTGCCCGGATTTTCAGGCTGGTGCAGATATTGCATAAAACTGGTGGCGAAATTCACAAACAAATCTCAAAGGGATTGGAATATGGCAGCCAGGAAGCCTGGAAGACAGCTCCAACTTAAGCAAATTTTCAATTCTTCTCTGGATTTTAACGCATCTAACACATATTTGGATTTAGATTTGTGAGGGTCTACACTACCCCTACCGGAAGACTAGTAGCTGTCTTCATTATTGGCTTCTGGGTCATTAATTATTCCAAACCTAATTAGCATTTTATAACCCCTTTTCACCCATATATCCTAAAAAACTTGGCAAGAATTAAAAGAAAAGTAAGCCCAGAAGATCTGTCCTCTGAGAAATAGGGAGGGAATGATGATTATTTCTGATTTGTAAACAGCTAAAATATGGCAAAGCACAGTTTAATTGTTGGCTATTATTTAAATGACAACAAACAAGAAAAAACAAGAGAAGTTAAACAACTCCACAGTCACACAGTATGCAAGTAAAATGAAGTTGGAATAGAACATTTGGTTTTCTTACACAGATATCACATATAGGATTCATTTCTCTCTTTTTAATAAGAATTTATAAAGACATGCTCAAGTTAGATGCTTTTTGAAAGAGCAGTAGCAATCCCATCTGGTCACACTTCTAAGTCCATTTTGAGCTGTGATAATACTATCAAGTCTTGGCATTTATTAAGAATAAATTGTAACCATCCAGAGATGAAAAATATATTTCCAAAGCATTGTACAGACAGAAAAGATTGAGAAAAGAAGAGCTGAACATATTTTACCCTGAAGCTGAGGGGAGCAAACAGGAGAGAGGTTTGCGATCACAAAAGAGACCTTAGCGTTTGTGTGTTCTTCAAGTCCCCTGAAACTGTCACTCTTCTACTATCTCCTCCATTGTTCAGACTGCGGCTTTGAAGCCTGAGAGTGCATCAGAATCACCTGGAGGGTTTAGTAAAAGTGGACCCCACTTTGAATTTCTGATTCAGCAGCCCACAGTGGGTCCTGAGACTGCATTTCTCCCATCCAATTACTAACCAGGCCTGACCCTGTTTAGTTTCTGAATCAGATGAGATCAGGCACATTCAGGGTGGTACGACCATAGGCATGCAACCCTAACAAGTGCCCAGGTGAGGCTGCTGCTGCTGGTCTGGAACCACACCACTGACCTAGACCATTCTGCTTCTCAAGCAGGTCCCGGTTTCAGCGGCTCTCACCGGGGAGTCCTGAGGGTCTGAGCTCTATGAGCGAATGCAAAACTGCTTGTCTCACTTATGTCTTGAAGGATCTAACTTTGGCAGAAAATCTCCTTTGTGTTTTCCTGCAGGTGGGCCTGAGCCCGCTTCCACTGCCACAGGGGACGTGGGCGCCTGCACTGGAGCCTCCCGGACACACTGTCTTCCATCTTTCAGAACAAAGGCCTCTAGATGTTAAGATCGTGCTAATAGGTTGTATCGTACTGCAGTGGAGCTTCACTTGATCAAATAGAACTATAACACATGCATATTTTGTATCTGGTCCTAAAACACAAGGGGGCAAAACGCTACCAGGTGACAAAGCCCTTCCTCCGAAAGGGCCCCATGATGCAGAAGCCAAGCGTGTCCCTCGGCAGTGTCTCAGGCCGGCCTGCTGCCTGCTCCCATTTCCTCTGCTCTGATCGCCACGCTGAGATCTGTATGCAGCTGTTCCCCAAACGTGAACAGTGCACATCCCTACATCAGAACTTTTCAGTCAAACCCTTTCTTGGCTCAAATTCTAGGCAATAACAACAACAACAACAAAATGGTAACAAAAAATGCCGATTTTCATGCCATTCTTTTCCACCTCATGAATTGTACATTGGCCCCCGTATCCCATAGAGTCACCGCAGTGAACCCAGGCAGTGCCATGAGTGATCTTGGAGCACACGTCCCAGACACAGCTAACAGGGCTAACATCTGGAATATAAATAATGAACGGGCGGCAGAGAGAGGTCCAAGGCAACACGGAAGAAAGAATCCAAAGAATGGTGTGACAGATGGAACGAATTAGAGATGGAACCATTGTTGGTATCAACTACTAAATGTGTAAAAACAATACAATTTCCCACCTACATTTCAGTACTGCAGCCACTCTGATGAAGCTAAATGTTCCCCAAAGCCCCGTCTTTCTGCTCCCACTTCCCTCCTATATAAATTTCCATGGAAGTAGTGCTCGTATGGTAACGACACATACAATTATCTTTACTGACTGCTTTAAGATAACACAAATATATTTACACTTAAATCCATGGAGTGCTAGATTTACAGGGAAAGATAATAACAAACCATCTTCAGCGTTTGAGATAGGAGAAAATATTTAACCATGTCAGAGAGAGGAGAATATATAACTCTTTAAAACTCTCCAAAGACTAACACATCTTTTAAACACTTCCTTTTATAACCTTGTATAAAGTTTAACACTTTCAGGATATTCTCACACAGATTTACTTTAAATAGTTCACTCAGTTCTTTTAAGCCCATTTTATTCTATTCTATTCTCATTGGTGGATGGTGGTTTTTGACTTTTCTCTTGCGTAAAATATTTAATACATGAAAATATTTACTACATTAATTTCTATTTTTCTTGCTTGAGGCTTGAAAAATCCAAGTTCTTTTGATTTTCCCCCCAAAGGTATTATTATCCTCAAACTTTTTATATCATTTTTGTTACTCTCAACATGCTTTGCATTTTCTAATGTCTCCAGAAACTAAACCTAAAGAGAAAATAGGATCAGATCAATGATGAGAATAATGAACAAAACAATGAAATAGTCAGTTTTCTGCTGGTCCCACTTATACCTATTCGCATGTAGCTTGTTTCAAGAACAGAGCCATGCTACTGTTTACCTGTGCTGACAATATTTTTAAAAATTTTAACTATAATTTTACTATAATCCAGCCTTTTCTGGCTTATAATAATTTCCATTTTACCACTGTCTGCCAGATATTATTAACGCTATCCTTGATCTTTTTGAACTTTATTTTATTTCAAATGATTTCTTCATTTATTCAAGAACTATTAAAAGATGAATTCCTTTCTCCCAGGATGTGAGCTGGGCACTACTGTATATAATTATTTGTCAGTGTATTAATTAATCCCTGACCAGTGTTTCTCAAAGGACCATCTGCATTAGAAGTTCCTGGAGTATTAGAAAACGTAAATTCTTGGATTTCACAACCAGACTTAGCATATAAGAATTGGTAGGGAGGAGCAGACCTAAGAATCTGCATTTTTAAAATAAGCAAGCCTGTGTCATTCTAAAGCACTCCTTTTAAGAAAAACTATCAGCTGAATCCATTGCCCACGGAACATTTTAAAAACAGTGTGGTCAGAGCAAGTCCCGAGCGTCACACTGGGTGAGACTCCCCACCCAGCACAATGTACAGCAATGATCCAAGACGTGGCCAACACCTTAGTCGCCTTCTTAAGTTAGGGGTACATCATTTGGGACAGAATGACATAGCAACTAACTTCAGGAAGTGGCATCTCCTTTCACTTTGACCAATGATTCCATCACAGAACATGACATCAGTAAAGGGGAGCATGTTCCATATAAATATATGACTTGTACTTAGAGAAGTTTGCCCTAGAACTTTTCTAGTAGAAAAACCAAACTTTCAAACATGTAGCTTTTATTACTCAACCCCATTTTCTTTTAAAATGGTATATACTACTTGGCTTGTCTTCCAGTCTTCTGGCAGCTCCTCATTCCTTAAAGAGCATCAAAATTATTAGATGTGGGATCCAAAGGGTCTTATTAAACAATCCTTCACCACCTCTCCCTCCAGCTCAACTTGGTTTCTCACCCTCCCAATACAAATACACACATACACACACACACATATACATACACACACACACACACACACATATATGTTGCCTGACACTCCTTATGAGAATTAAAATGGGGAAAAATATTACTTTTGCTCTGAGTGACAGAAATCACTCAGTATTACTGGTCAATGGAATTTGATTAATCTTTATCACACACTCAATGTCTGTGGAAAATTCATACAGTAGGTGTTTGTGCATCCTTTCTCATGTTCTGACTCTCATACACTCTCACAACCATCTTAGACTGAGTTTTCTCTTGTGGGCTGGAGCCAGGATGGAAGTAGTTAAACCAAAACCAGGACTGGCCTTGGGCTGATGTCAAGAAATTAAAGTACCAATAGGCTTCCAAAACCTGACCCATCCAGGGAGAAAGATGTCAAGGCTAACCAAGAGGAAGGTCATGAATTTGAAAATTGGCCCTGTCAGAGAAGACCCTATAGGTGTAATTAAGACCAAAATCTATGTGGAAGGCAAAACATTCCCAGAAATGAGGACAAGTTTGCTGTTATTTCTGAAAAATTAGCATTATCACCTCTCTGAAGACTCCAAACCACTCCCTGATGGGTATGTCTCCATAGTTTTCTGAATCTGGATTCAGATGACAATTCTAAGAGATGAATTTTATCCATCTAATTTAAAGGCTAAGGAGATTTAAATTCAGAGAAGTTAACTGAACTTACCCAAGGAAATATCCAGCCAGGAATGGAGCTGAGTTTCAAGCCTGCCTAGATGCCCAGGCAGCTTGTTTCTGCCAATCTCGCCACCTGCAGTGTGTTTCCAAGGCCTCTTTACCCCGTCCATGGCAGGGTTTTATTCTCTACTTCTCTTTCTATGTTGTCCCTACCTCTACTTCCACGCGCTATTTTACAGAAGACTGACTCAATCTTTTCCAATTTAAGACTCTCAAAGTCCAAGTTCTATCTGTACTTCTCTTAACCCTGTCTCTAGGGGTGTAGAAGCGGGTGCCACTGAAGAATTCTTTCAAAGGGGACACAGACGTGAACAGAACATGTTCCTGCCACACAGGAGTCTTCAGACTGTTGGAAGGGAAGACCTATTGGATAATCTTGAAATAATGTGATGGATGAGATGATGGGCATTTATAAGGGTATTGATGAGAATTTGGAGATGAAATGGCAGCTAGGGCTCATAAAGACTGATTTGAAATTCCCCCAAAACCTTAAAAGGCTTTATAAGTTTCATTGGTGGCCTTAAGCGCATCAATCTACCATGGCTACCTACAGAATATCATAAATAGTCATAAAGATATAAACTAGATGTAAGTGGACAATTTCTTGACTCTTACTACATTGTTTCAACATGATCCTATCCTCACACAGTGATGTCTATCATTAGCTAGGCAGTTTCCTACTAGTATGTCATATCAGCTGGCAACTATTTCACTTGTTTCTCATAGAAGTTCTAAGAGAAAGCCAGACAGATACTACACATAGCTAACAGGGCCAGGGTCAGAGTTTGAGCCTAATTCTTCTGACATCACCTTACATCCTCCGCAATTCTCTCTTGAAAAAGAAAGGGCACGACTCTACAAGAACCAACAAAGGGTTGAAGAGACATTATCAAAAAGTGTAACTCAAAGTGGAGGCTGCTAGGAAGAACAGGATGTACTTGTAAGAAATATGTGCTCACAGAGAAAGCAGAGCAAAGGAGAAGGTTGATTTTAATACTATACGCAAGAACTTAATCCGTTCTATGCAAAAGAGGGCTGTCCATGTGGGCTTATCCCCATCTGCATTCCCTGCAGTGTAAATGTTCTTAGTCTAAGTGGAACCTAGGACTGTGAACTTTGGCAGAATTAATAAATAGGCTTTATAAAAGAGAAAATAAAGGAAAAAAAGAAGGAAGGAAGGAAGGAAGGAAGGAAGAAGAGAGGGAGGGAGGAAAGAGAAGATAACCTATTATCTGATAGTATCACAGTGTTAATGGATGGAACAAACACTTCATTTATTACCTCACAAGATGAGGAAAACCATTTTATTTCTCTCTCCCTCTCTTTCTCTCTCTATACTAAGAAGAGTGTACTTTGCTGCACAAGCATTTGATAGAGTATTTTTATAGTTATCATAAAATATTTGTATGCTTATTTATAATTTTATAAGCAATGTGCATATTAAATTAATATTTCAATCAATATTTTTTTGTGTGCCTCAGCTATTTCAGACATTGTGTTGAGTAGGTAAGATACAAAATTGGAAAAGAGAATATTTTCAACTTGCAAGTAGTCATAGTGACCTGAGGCAGACACACAGGAAACCATACTTTCCCAAAGGTGGTAAGTGGTAAAATAGAGACCAGCATACAAATATATAACTCATCTGTGGTTCGGGTTGGTGTTATGTAAGGTTAGTCATTGAATAATCCAAGTAGAAGAAACACCTAGAAAATGTGTTGAAGGATCAGTAAGAGTTCGACTAGAGCAAGATCTCTCAACAGCACGTGGGTATTTCAGGTAGAATAATTCTTTGTTGTGGGGAGGGCAGTCCTGTGCATTGTAGGATGTTTAGCAGGGTCCCTGGCTTCTACCCACTAGATTCCAGCTCCCCTCACCCAGTCATGATGACCAAAATTGTCTTCAGATATTGCCCCTAATGTGAGGGGTGGGGCCTCAAAATGGTTCCCTATTGAAAATCATTGGCTTAAAGAAATGGGGTGGGTCCCAGGAAGGGACCCAGCACATACAAAGATACAGGGCACAAAATAACATATGCTGATAATAATACCTCTATGATTGATGATAAAAGTAGAGAATATTTATTATGCACTGCTATGTGCAAGAAGTTAGACTGAGTTCACTGTCTATAATATCTCATTTATCTTCACAACAACCTCATGAAATAGGCATTACTATTAAAACTTTGTTTTAAAAACCTTGTTAAAACTCTGTTGAGGGTAGTGAGGACAAGAAGGCAAAGTAACAAGCTATTTGTCACCCAGCAAGTGGGACCAATATTCAATCCCAGATCAACCAGACCAACAGTGCAAAGCCCATGTGCCTTTCAGAATACTGTAATTGCAAAAGGCTTTTTATGCCTGGAGTAAAGAGTGTGTAGAGGAATTTGAAAAGACATGAGGCTGAGAGACAAAGCCCCATTTACTATCTGCAGAGTAGTCTGACTTAAATGTGAAAACAATGGGGAATTCTGGAGACATTTTTAGCAAAAGAGACATGATAAAAAGAACCCTATGATAGCAATCTCGAGAATGAAGACAACTGATGGGCGCAGGTCTTGGGGGAGGGAGAACAGCTTAGCAATGACTGCAGTAGCCCAAGTGTGAAATGCCGAAGCCCCAGCTAGTGGGGCATGAGCATAAGAGTGAGCAGACTGCTCATGTAGTGGCCTGGAGCCTGGACCCAATGCTATCTGTCTCCATGTGATTTGGGAATTATGGATCTCAGTGGGTCCCCACGAAAATGGGCTATTTCCTCTTTCTTTGTCTTTTCTTTCCTTTTCTCATCCTCAAGAGTTTGCACCTAATTATACTGAGGCCATCCCAGCAGCAGAGTTCCTGCTTTCTGCTCTCCACATTCAGGGAGTCACTAACAGTGCACAACAAATGACACCACTTTATGAGACTCTATTACGGGCCAGGCATGACCCTAAATACCTTATGCACATCATCAATCAATCCCTCATAATAACTCCTTAGAGCAGCTCCTTAGAGCACTTTCCCAAACAGAGGAAGACACTGAGACTCACACTATTCAGCTGACCTGGGATTTGAGTCTAGATTTGTCTGACTTCAAAACCATTCCACTAACCAAGTTGCCGTTCCTGGCCCATTTGTAACTACAAAAGAAACAGACAATACAAGCAAGGTATATTCAGGTCAAAAACGTTGAATGAAAGAAACAACTAGAAAAATAGAATTGAAAATATAAGCAGGTTTGGACCACAGATATGCGATACACACATGTTCTTCCTGGGGCAATGTAAACATTAAGTGACAATAAAAAGATGAAATTATTTAGGGGAAATCTTAAGAGGTGCTTCAAAAAATGTGAGAAGCACAGAATACTGGCGAATTGAAGGGAAAACTTCTACGGCAAAGAGGACACGACACAAACAGGAGCTGAAGAACCTGCAGTGCAGTGTGGGCTGAGGACAGTGAGGTGATGGGTTCATTGCCTTGGACTCACTATGGGAAATACAGAGCGAGGCGCTCCACTCTTACAAGACTGGTATCTAAAGGGGACATCTTAGAATTATATCCAGTATTGGAAAGTGAAGACAGAAAACCCTTTGAGATACTGGGTAACAGAGTGCCTAATTTGAGCTCAGACTTGTGCTGCACTTTTTTAAGCTTCTTTTCCCCTACCTAGTCCTCTTTGTTTTATCTTCCACTGGGTCTGTTTTCCCTCCAACTGCCTTTGACTCTCTTCAGTTCTCCCTAATATATTTAGCTGACATTTTCCAGTAAAGAACGCAGCGTCTGCCAATTTACCCCTAGAACATGCCAGTTTCAGCCTCTCTTCTCCTTCCCTTCTCACCATCGCCCTCCCTCTCTGCATTTCTCATTACGTATTTCTTCTCGGTTGTTTCTCCTTCTCCTGCCCTGTTCAGTTCCCTTTTTTCTTCAGTATTGATTTTCCTTTATCTTTGAATCTTCCTTCTACCCCTCTAAGTGGTTTTTCTTCTTTCTAGCCTTTGCTGAGAGACCAGAAGCCAGTATCTAGTTTTTCAAATCTTGTTTTACCCAGAGAGTCTCAGGAGAGAGTGGAGAATAATCAGAATGTAAATAGAGTTGTTCCTGGACAAAGAAAGTTGTGCATGAAGGATGCACAGGCTAGGAACCTCTCGTCTGCTCCCACAGGGGTTAGGGCGGGGGGTTCTCAGCGTGAGCGGCTTCAGAGTCAGTGGGGAGCCTGGTAAAACACAGACTGCGGCCGTCCTGGAGTTTCTGATAGGTAGGTCTGGGGCGGGGCCCGAGGATGTGCATCTCTAACAGGTTCCCAGGTGATGACAGTGGCGGGACTGTTCCCGGGGCAGCACTTTGAGAACCACTGGAGTTGGGGACAACAGCTGTCAGGCGTCGGGGCTCAATTGTGCAGGGTGGCAGTCAGGCAGGGGAGACCTCAGAGGAAATGGAGGTCTTGTCACATCTGTCACATCAACAAAGGGACTGACAGCAGCCTAGGAAGCCCTGGATAAGAGATGGAGCGGGTGTGCTGGGGCGCAGGGAGGAGGGTAGGACGAATGGTGAAAGGTCTGTATCATAGCCTTCTGGGAAACTCCGAAGTCAGCTCCAAGCCCTGTCAGCCACCCTCCCACTTGAGATCATGCATAGAAGCAGCAGAAGGGAATTTTCAGGGTCCCTTTGATCTCCTCCCAGCTCCCCAGCGCTCTGTTTATCTTCCTCCTTCCCTGGCCTCCTCCTCCCCGCTCTGTACCCCCTGCCCAGAGGATGATTCACGCCACTCTCCCCCGCCCCTCCACCCCCCTGCCATCTGTTTTTCTAATGATGGCAGGAGATGAGCTGTTTTGTTGGCCCACACAGCACAAAGCACACTCCATGCTCACATTTTTCCCAATGCACTCTCAGAACGCTCTTTTACTGGTATCATTTCCCCACCCAGTTTTCTCTTTTCTCTCAAACCCCACCCTTTCCCCCTCTCTGGCCTCATGTGGATCCCACTTTCCCAGAATTAGATCAAGAGACACAGAGATACAGAGGAATGAGGGGTAGCATGCATGAGGCGGGGTGTGCCTGGGGGTGGAGGCCACGGACATGGCACTTAGTCGCTCTCCCTGCAGCACACGGCAGAACAGGGACCCAAGCACTGCAGAGTGGCTTATTTACTTCCAGTGTGAGATTTGGATGGCAAAACCTGTTATGACTGAGACTAGAATATTTGTATTTGTCACTGGCTGTTCCCAGGGTGGGAAGGCTTAAATGGCGCTCGCGCACGTGCGTGTGTGCATGTGCGTGTGTGCGTGTGCGTGTGTGTGTGTGTGGTGTGTGTGGTGTGTGTGCATGTGTGTGTGTGCGTGGTGTGTGTGGTGTGTGTGGTGTGTGTGTGTGTGTGGTGTGTGTGCGTGTGTGTGGTGTGTGTGTGTGTGCGCGTGTGTGTGGTGTGTGTGGTGTGTGCAGGCGTGCGTGCGTGTGTGTGCGTGCGTGCGTGCGTGTGTGTGCGTGTGTGGTGCATGTGTGTGTGTGCGCGTGCGTGCATGTGTGTGCGTGCGCGTGCGTGCGTGTGTG